>CAUYLG010036148.1:0-133105 GCA_963573385.1 Cacajao melanocephalus
AGGTTGGAGTGCAGTGGTGCAATCTCAGCTCACTGCAACCTTCACCTCGCTGGTTCAAGCTATTCTCCTACCTCAGTCTCTCGAGTAGCTGGGACCACAGGCACATACCACCATGCCCGATTAATTTTTGTATTTTTAGTACAGATGGGGTTTTACCATATTTGTCAGGCTAGTATTGAACTCCTGAACTCATGATCTGCCCATCTTGTCATCCCAAAATACTGAAATTACAGGCATGAGCCGCTGCGCCCAGCCGCAGGTGTTTTTTTGATAAAATGATCTCTTTCTCTTTGGGTAGATAACCACTAGTGGAAATGCTGGATCAAATGGTAGGTCTATTCTCAGTTCTCTAAGAAATCTCCACACTATTTTCCATAGAGGTTGAACCAATTTACATTCCCCCAAACAATGTATAGGCCTTCCCTTTTCTCCGCATCTATACCAAAGTCTGTTGTTTTTTGACATTTTAATAATAGCCATTCTGATTTGTGTGAGATGGTGTCTTATGGTTTTGAATTGGATTGTTCTGATTATTAGTGATGTTGAGGATTTTTTTATGCGTTTTTGGCTGCTTGTATTTCTTTTTTGAGAAATGTCTATTTATATCCATTGCCCAGCTTTTATGGAGTTGCTTTTTTCTTAAGTTCCTTGTAGATTCTGGATATTAGGTCTTTTTCAGAGGCATGATTTGCAAATATTTTCTCCATTTTGTGAGTTGTCTGATTACTCTGTAATTATTTTTTTGCTGTAAAGAAGCTTTTAAGTTTAATTAAGTCATTTGCCTATTTTTGACTTTGTTGCATTTACTTTCATAATCTTCATCAGAAATATTTTTGTCTAGGCCAATGTCCAGAAGAGATTTTCCTAGGTTTTCTTCTAGGATTTTTATTGTTTCAGGTTTTATATTTAAGTTTTTAGTCTATCTTGAGTTAATTGTTTATATATGGTAAGAAGTAGAGGTCTACTTTCATTCTTCTGCATGTGGTTAGCCAATTTTCCCAGCATCATTTATAGAATAGGATTATTTTCCTCATTGTTTATTCGTGTCAACTTTGTTGAAGATCAGGTGACTGTAGGTTTGTGGCTTTATATCTGGGTTCTCTCTTCTGTTCCATTCATCTATGTGTAGTTTTGTACCAGTACTGTGCTGTTTTTGTTACTATAGACTTGAAATTATTTGAAGTCAGACAGTATAATTCCTCTGGGTCTGTTCTTTTTATTTAGTATTGCTTTGGCAATTTGGGCTCTTTTGGGGTTCTATATGAATTTTAGATTGTTTCTCTAATTCTTTGAAAAATGACATTGGTAATTTCATAAGGATTGTGTTGAAGCTGTAGATTCCCGGAAAGTATGGTAATTTTGGTGATACTGACTCTTCCAACCCATGAGCATGGATGGGTTTTTCCATATTGTTGCATCATCTATGATTTCTTTTACCAGTGTTTTGTAGTTCTTATTGTAGAGCACTTTACCCTCCTTAGTTAAATGTATTCCTAGGTATTTTATTTTTTGTGGCTATTGAAAATGGAGAGCTGTTCGTTTGATTCTAAGCTTGAACATTTTTGGTGTATAGAAATGCTGCTGCTTTTTGTATGTTGATTTTGTATACTGAAACTTTACTGAATTTGTTTAAGAGTCTAAGAGCCTTTTAGGGGAGCCTTTAGAATTTTCTAGTTCAAAGATCATATCATCAGTGAACAAAGATAATATGATGTGCAATTTGGATGCCTTTTATTTCTTTCTCTTACCTGATCTCTCTGGCTAATATTTCCAGTACTGTGTTGAATAGGAGTGGTGAGAATGGACATCCTTATCTACTTCTAATTCTTTCAGATTTTCTCTATGCAAGATAATGTTGTCTGTGGGTTTGTCATAGATGGCTTATTATTTTGAGGTGTGTTCCTTCAATGTCTAGTTTTTTGAGGTTTTTTTATTTGAAGCGATGTTGGATTTTATCAAATGCTTTGTCTGCATCTATTAAGATAACATATAAAGACCATATGTTTTTGGTCTTTAGTTCTGTTTAGGTAATAAATCACAGTTATTGATTTGTGAGTGTTGAACCACCCTTGCATCCCTGGATGAAGTGGGTTTTATTCCAGAGATGGGTTATACTTTTCATGTGCTATCAGATGTGGTTTTCTAGTGCTTTGTTGAGGATATTTGTATCTATGTTTATCAGGAATATGAGCCTACTGTTTTCCATTTTTCTCATGTCCTTGCCAATTTTGATGTCAGGGTGATACTGGTTTTGCAGAATGAGTCAGGGAGGAGTCCCTACTGTTCAATTCTATGGAATAGTATTATTGGTACCAACTTTTCTTAGTACTTCCGGTATAATTCAGCTATGAATTCATCTGGTTGTGGGCTTTTATTCATTGGAAGATTATTTTATTACTGATTTGACTTCATTACTTATTATTGGTATGTTCAGGATTTCTATTTCTTCCTGGTTCAATTTTGAGAAGTTGTATGTTTCTAGGTGCTTATACATTTCATTTAGGTCTTCTAATTTTTATGCATGGGAATGTTCACAGTAGTCTCTGATGATTTTTTGTATTTCTGTGGTATTAGTTGTAATGTTCTTGTTCTCATTTCTGATAGTTCTTACTTGAATCTTCTCTCATTTGTGTTGGTTAAAAGCTATTGTTTAAATAATGTTACACTGGGTTACCTCTACATTAAAAAGTATTTAATATATGCTATATTGCACACAGGTCACTAAGAAGTGCTATTGCATTCTTAAAAGAAAATTAGGTTTTTCTGAAAGAGAACAATTAGAGAATAAAAATAGAATTTTAAAAATTAAAACTTTGTTGATTAAAATATAGAAAACAATCAATAAAAGTGTTAGTAAAGTAAAATTTTTTAAAAGTTCCAGAAAGTAAAGCTACAAAATAAAATAAAAAGATTGATAATTGATAAAAAATAAAATTAACCCAGACTATCTAAGATATAACAGGTCTAGAGAGACAAAGAAAGAAAAAAGTGGTAAAGAAGTAATTAAAAAAAATATTAAAAGCAAATTTCCCAGAACAAAAAGCTATGACTCTCCAAATCAAGTGGGCCCACCAAGAGTTCAAAAAAGAGAGGCTTAAAATACCCATCCTAAAGCATTTTCTCATGATTTTAAAAGATGCAATCTTAAATTATTCCAAAGAAAATAAACATATGACATATAAATGCCAGAAATCAGAATGGCATAAGATTTTAGGGTTATATTGAAAGAGTGGTGTTAAACTGGATTCAAAATTCTGATGGTGAATAAGTTTTAATATAAAATGTTACATATAGGTAAACTGTTAAGCAAGTAAAAGGATAACATAAACATTTTTACAGTGCTATTATTTTTTTTAAAATTACCTTTCATGCATCCTTTCTTAAGAAGTTACTCCATTATGTTCTACCACAAGAAAAATGAAGTAGGAAACCAAGAAAGAAGAAACATACATTCCTGCCCAAGAAAGTAGTGAAGAGAAACGTTCACATGACAGTACCAGACCTGTTGAGAAACCAAGCCAAGAAACATGTTTATGAAGGAAGGAATAATATAGAAAAATATATATAGCTGCTAGATTATTTGACTTATATGTGCTTTTGAAAAAAATCTGATAGATGTTTGAAAGATCTGTTGGAAAAACTAGTGAGCAAATGTTGGTTGATAGGTATAAATAAGAAACAAAGCAAAAGTAAAATGAAGTAATTGTTACCATACGCCTCTTACAAAGGAGAAATGTTCTAGAAAAAAACATAATCACAGTGTACAAATTGACTCATCAATAACCAATATTTTCATTTCATAATGATGGACACATTAATTGCTTTTAAAAAATACAACATGAATTATAATTGGAGGTTAGGAGAAAGAGAAGATAGTGTTGAAATGTAAAAGCTAAATCCTCAACTGTCAAAATAGGTTCATAGGTAATATTTGAAATTGATAAGAAAAGAAATACTATAGTTATGTCGTTGAGCAATACAATTAGCTAAAAGGATTCAACATAGTTTTTTCTGAGGAGGTGGACTGAGAAACAGGGTGGTACATGGCAATTAAATAAACTTTTTTGTTATAAGACTATCAACATAATTTGACATGTTTTAATGCATTTGTATATACTAATGAAAACAAATCAAAAAGGAAAAATGAAAGCATTTGGAAGATTTAAATAAGAAAGTTAATAAGCACATCAAATAATGTACTTTTAAAATCAAGCTAAAGTTTTTTTGGGGGGGTTGTTTGTATTTTTTAACATTTTCAACATCTTAGAAACTTAATGCATTTTATAATGAATGATATCATTTTTATCAGAATTGGTGTGTTTTATTTCTTACTATAATATAAAATAATGTTTATACAATCAACAACATCTTAGATTTGATAAATATGGTTTTTGTATTACTATAAAAATCAAATAATACATATTCTTTTGTAGCACAGATCACTTGTAAAAAGTAGTCAAGTATTAATTTATAAAGATTCTGTCACAACCGTGGCCACTGTGGACAATTATAAGTATCAGGTATAGCAGGTGAAGTAGACACAACAGGTTTAGTAATAGAAAACATATGATTGTATGATTGTAAAATGAAAAAAGAAAAGAACAAAAATCAATATAGAGTTGACAGCAAGATGCCTATTTTCAGGTGGATATAAATATATGGTTGGAATTTGAGAGTTATCTGCAAATCTGCTGAACATAAAGGAAAAAAAATCAGATCAGAAGAAAAACTGGAAATGATTTTGGAAAATGTCAAATAGCTAAGACCAAATAAAGTTAATCTAATATTAGTTATGACATTCTCAACACATGGGCAAATATCTTATTTCGGCTAGTTAACACTGGAGAAGTAAGTCTTTCTGCTACACAATGGAAGAAATCATCTAATTAAATGCGCCACAGGAAGACAAGATGGTGATTTTACAGAATTCATTGTGGCTTGCAAAGTTGCCAGGATAGTGCAATGGCAGAAATATTCTTCAGTATAACCTATTAAGTTTAGGTCTCATAATTTTTCTACATTTTATTGTTAAAAAGTACTCAATTACCCCAATGGAAGCTGCAGACTGAAAAAGGACATTTAGACTATGCAATTACAAAAGTGGAAATAATGATTAAAGAATAGTATAACAATTCCACAATTATCATGCAATTGTTACATGAAAAATTCATTGTGAACTTCAGCCAGCCAGAGTGACAATGAAGAACAGAATAAGTAAGAACTATAGGATGTGGGAGATGGAAACCAGTGAGTCATCAAAGCCAAAGGAGGACTCACTCCTGCTCATCCTGCCCCTCCAAAATCTCCTACTGTCACTAAGGATAACCAACTCTTTATTTTCACTTTGGGGTATAGAATGTAGGCTCTGTCCTGCAGATTTTTCCCTCTCATTTGGGTTTTAAAAAGTTTTCAAAGGTCTTGAACACAAAGAATAAAGTTTGATGGATTTTGCTAATCCTCATTTTAATATTTTTTAAGACATTGAGACACAGGCATCTTCAAGTTTTCAATATTATCTCCTCACCAGTGAAAAATATAAGAAATAGATATTGTATTAAAAAAAAACAACCATCAAACATGCTACTAGTAATATAACAGGCCAGAAGAAAGATTTATTCCTTACCATGTAAGGAATACATGGTAACATACTTGGTTTTTTTATATAGCTGTTTTATTTAATTTCATTTTGGTTATCTTTAAATTTTTAAGTTTCATATTAGATTCAGGGACTATATGTGCTTGTTTATTACATGGGTATATTGCATAGTGCTGGGGTTTGGATTATGGTTGATCTTGTCACCCAGGTAGTGAGCATAGTACCCAATAGTTAAATTTTCAAATCTTTCCCCACTCCTTCCCTCCTCCCTATAGTAGTCCCTAGCGTTTAATGTTGCCATTTTCATGTTCATCAGCACCCAAAGTTTAGCTCCTACTTATAAGTGAGAACATGTGTTGGATTTTATGTTTCTGAATTAGTTTGCTCAGATGATGGCCTTCAGCTGTATCTATGTTCCTGCAAAGGCTATGATTTCTTTATTTTTTATGGCTGCGATAGTATTCCATGGTATATTATATATATGTATATATATAACATTTTCTTTATGCAATCCACTGTTAATGGGCACCTAGGTTGATTCCATGACTTTGCTATTGGAAATAGTACTATGCATGTGTTTTTTTGGTAGAATGATTTCTTTTCCTTTGGCTATATACCCAGTAATGGGATTGCTGGGTCAAAGGGCAGTTCTAAGTTCTTTGAGAAATCTCCAAACTGCTTTCCACAGTGGTTGAACTAATTTACATTCTCACCAACAGTGGATAAGCTTTACCCTTAATCTGCAGGCTTGATAATATCTGTCATTGTTGTTGTTGTTTTTTACTTTTTGATAATTCCCATTTTGATTGATCCGAGATGGTATCTCATTGTGGTTTTGATTTGTATTTCTCTGATACTTAAAGATGTTGAGCATGTTTTTATATGTTTCTTGGCTGCTTTTATGTCTTCTTTTGAGAGGTGTTTGTTCATATCTTTTGTCCACATTTAATGGGTTTGTTTGTTGCTTCTTGTTTGAGTCCCTTGTAAATCTGGATGTTAGACCTTTACCACAGGCAAAATTTCCAAATATTTTCTTTCATTCTGTAGGTTGTCTGTTTACTCTTTTGATAGTTTCTTTTGCTATGTAGAAGTTCTTTAGTTGAATTAGGAACTACTTAATTGTCACATTTGTTTTTGAGGACTTAGTTATAAATTATTTCTTAAGACTGATATCCAAAATTGTATTTCCTAGGTTTTCTTCTAGAATTCTTATAGTTCAAGGTCTTCAATTTCAATCTTTAATCCATCTTGAATTAAATTTTGTATATGGTGATCAGTAGGAGTCCAGTTTCATTCTTCTGCATATGGCTGGCCAGCTATCTCATCTCTATTTATTGAATAGGAAGTCCTGTTCCCATTGCTGATTTTTGTCAACTTTGTCAAAGATCAGATGACTCTTGGTGTGAAGCTTTACTTCTGGGTTCTCTATTCTGCTCCATTGGTCTATTAGTCTGTTTTTGTACCAATCACATGCTGTTTTCATTACTGTAGACCTATAGTATAGTTCACATTTGGGTAATGTGATGCTTCCAGCTTTGTTCTTTTTGCCTAAAATTGCTTTGATTATATGGGCCCTTTCTTGGTTCCATATGAATTTTTGAATAGTTTGTTTCTAGTTCTGCGAAAATTGACACTCATAGCTTCATAGGATTTTTATTAATTAATATTATAGATTTCTTTGGGCAGTATGGCCATTTTAATAATATTCATTCTTCCAATCCATGAACATGGATTTTTTTTTTCCAATTTAAGTGAGGTGTTTAGGCCATTTACATTCAATGTTAATATTGTTATGCAATATTTTGGTCCTATTGTGAATGTGTTAACTGGTTTTTGTGTAGTTTCTATTGTGGGATTGCTTTATAGGATCTGTGGGTTATGTTTTTAAGTGGTTTTTTTTTTTTTGGTTTTTCTTTTTTTGTTGTTTTTTGTGATAGCAGGTACCATTCTTTTGTTTCCATGTTTTTAACTCCCTTAAGGACCTCTTATAAGACTAAACTACTGGTAACAAATTCTCTTAGCACTTACTTTACTGGAAAAGATTTTATTTCTCCTTTACTTTTAAAGCTTTGTTTGATGGGATATAAAATTATTGGTTGAAATTTATTTTAAGAATGTTGAATGAGTATATATATATATATATATATATATATATATATATATATACTGTTGATATTTAACAGTATGGTGACTGTGTGCCTTAGAGATGTTCATTTTTACCTCAAGTGATCCACCTGCCTCAGCCTTCCAAAGTGCTAAGTGCTGTGATTACAGGCATGAGCCACTGCACCCCGGGTTAAATTTTTCTTTTCTTTTTTTTTTTTTTCAGATGGAGTCTCACTCTGTTGCCCAGGCTGGAGTGCAGTAGCTTGAATTTGGCTCACTGCACCTTCTGCTTCCTGGGTTCAGGTGATTCTCCTGCCTCAACCTCCTGAGTAGCTGGTATTACAGGTGCCTGCCACCATGCCCAGTGAATTTTGTAATTTTTGCAGAGATGAGATTTCATCATATTGAACAGGCTGGTCTTGAACTCCTGACCTCAAGCAATCCACCCACCTTGGCCTCCCAAAGTCCTGGGATTACAGGTGTGAGCCACCATGCCCCATTTTATATCATATTTCACAGGTATTCTCTGGATATCTTGTATCTGGGTGTCTACTTCTCTAATGAGATAAGGGAAATTATCTTGAATCAATCCCTCAAATATGTTTTCCAGTTTATTTATTTTTTCTCCTCCTCTTTCAAGAATGTCAATAACCATAAAGTTGGTCACTTTTCATGATACTGTATTTCTTGAAGACTGTTCATTTGTTAAAGTTCTTGTTGCTTTATTTTTGTCTGTTTTAGCTCAAAAGACCCATCTTAAAGCTCTTAAATTCTTTCTCCTGCTTGACATAACCTATTGATAAAGCTTTCTGTGCCATTTTCAAAATCATTAGGTAAAATATTCAATTCCAGAGCCCTGATTGATTTCTTTTTAAGATGTTCATCTCTTCCTTCTTTTCATGGGTAGCTTTAGAAGTTTCTTTGTGTTGATTTTTTGTCTTGGATCTCATTGAGCTTCCTTTTAACCCATGCTTTGAATTCTTTATCTGTCATTTCTGAGTTTTCATTTTGGGTAAGGACCATTGCTGGAGAGGTAGTCTGATCCTTTGATGATGCATTAGTTTGTTTTCACACTGATAATAAAGACATACCTGAGACTGGGCAATATACAAAAGAATGAGGTTTAGGACTTACTGTTCCACATGGCTAGGAAGGCCTCACAATCATGGCAAAAAATGAGTAGCAAGTCACATCTTATGTGGATACCAGCAGGCAGAGAGAGATCTTGTGCAGGGAAACTCCCCCTTATAAAACCACTGGATCTCGTGAGACTTATTCACTATCAGGAGAACAGCACAGGAAAGACCTGCCCTCATGATTCAATTACCTCTCACTGAGCCCCTCCCACAACACGTAGAAATTCAAGATGAGATTTGGATGGGAAAACAGCCAAAGCATATTATTCCACCCCGACCCCTCCCAAATCTCATGTCCTCTCATTTCAAAACTGATCATGCCTTCACAACTATTCCCCAAATTCTTAACTAATTTTGGCATTAATTTGAAAGTCCGTAGTTGAAAGCCTCATCCAAGACAAGGCAAGTCCCTTCTGCCTATGAGCCTGAAAATCAAAAGCAAGTTAGTTACTTTCCAGATACAATAGGGGTACAGGCATTGGGTAAATATAGCCATTCCAAAGGTGAGAAATTGGCCAAAACAAAGGGCTGCAGGCCATGCAAGTCCCAAATCCAATGGGGCAATCAAATCTTAAAAGCTCCAGAATAATCTCCTTTGACTTACATTCAGGTCACACTGATGCAAAAGGTGAAATCTCATAGCCTTGGGCAGCTCTGCCCCTGTGGCTTTGCAGGGTATGGTCCTCTTCTGGCTGCTTTCAAGTGCTGCTGTTGAGTGTCTGTGGCTTTTCCAGGCACATGGTACAAGTTGTTAGTGGATCTACCATTTTGGGGTCTGGAGAATAGTGGTCATCTTCTCACAGCTCCACTAGGGAATGTCCCAGTAGGGACTCTGTTTAGGGGCCCCAACCCCACATTTTGTTTCTGCACTGCCCTAGCAGAGGTTATCCATGATAGCCTCACCCCTGCAGCAAGCTTCTCCCTGGGTATTCAGGTATTTTCAAACATTCTCTGAAATCTAGGCAAAAGTTCCCAAACCTTAGTTCTTGACCTCTGTGCACCTGCAGGCTCAACACCACATGGAAGCTGCCAAGGCTTAGGGCTTGCACCTTCTGAAGCAACATCCCAAGCTGTGCCTTGAGCCCTTTTAGTCATGGATGGAGCAGTTGGGACAAAGGGTATCAAGTCCTTAAACTGTACAAGAATAGGAACCCTGGGTCCAGGCCATGAAACCATTTTTTTCCTCCTAAATCTCCAGAGCTGTAATGGGAGGGGCTGTCACAAAGGTCTCTAACATTCCCTAGAGACATTTTTCCCATTGTCTTGTGGATTAACATTAGGGTCCTCATTACTTAGGCAAATTTCTACAGCCAGTTTAAATTTCTCCTCAGAAAATGAGATTTTCTTTTCTATCGCATTGTCACGATGAAAATTTCCCAAACTTCTATGCCCTGTTTTTGTTTTAAAACTGAATTCCTTTAACAGCACCCACATCACCTCTTAAATGATTTGCTGCTTAGAAATTTCTTCTGTCAGATACCCTAAGTCATCTCCTCAAGTTCTAAATTCCACAAAGCTCTACAACAAGAACAAATGCTGCCAATCTCTTTGCTAAAACATAGCAAGAATCACCTTTGCTCCAGTTCTCAAGATCCTCATTTCCACCTGAGAGTATTGCAGCCTGGATTTTGTTGTCCATATCACTATCAGCATTTTGGGCAAAGTCATTCAACAAGTCTCTAGGAAGTTCCAAACTTTCCCACATTTTTCTCTCTTCTTCTGAGCCCTCCAAACTGTTCCAACCTCTGACTGTTACCCAGTTCCAAAGTCACTTCCACATCATTGGGTATCTTTTCATCAGCACCCCACTCCTCATACCAATTTACTGTATTAGTCCATTTTCACACTGCTGATAAAGACATACCTGAGACTGGGCAATTTACAAAGAAAGAGGTTTAATGGACTTACATTTCCACGTAGCACAGGAAGCCTCACAATCATGGTGGAAGGCAAGGAGGTACAAATCGCATCTTACACGGATGGCAGCAGGCAAAGAGAGAGAGCTTGTGCAGGGAAACTCCCTCTTATAAAACTATCAGATCTTGTAAGACCTACTCAATATAATGAGAATAGTATAAGAAAGACTTGCCCCCATGATTCATTTACTTCCCATTATTTCTTCCCATAACACGTGGGAATTCAAGATGGGATTTGAATAGCGACATGCCAAATAATATCAAGTGATGACACTGACACTATATTCACATTTTTTATAGTGCCAGAATTCTCTGATGATTCCTTCTTAACTGGAGATGTTGTCACTTCTAATTTTTGTAATTTTTTCTGCAGGTAGAATTTTTTCTTTTTATTTCTTAATGTTTAACTTTTTTTCTTTCCCTCTTATCACTTCCATACATGAAGTGTGACCATCCAGAATGCTAGAAAGGGTTTTTGGCTTTGCTTCTATAGCCCTATGCATTTCTGTGGGCAGGTTTTATACTGGGCTGTGCAGTTTGACCCAGAAGCTGGTAGATGGTGCATATGGGTAAGAGCCAGCTTTAGACAACATGGTTGGGTACATACTTGATCCATGTTTACTGGGAGAAGCTCTCTGTTTTTGCACACAATTGGCTGACTTATGGAGTGAACAGTAGCCCGAGCTCCCTGTTCAGTACCAAGGGAGTAGGGAGCAAGATGTGTAGTGCTGGACCAAGCAGGTCTGCTTACAGATTTCCCAGTAGCAGGCACAAGCAAAAATGCCAAAGGAGAATCCAGTGGGCGACCACCACTTCCCCAGGGGTACATGTAGCCATGAAGCTAGGGAACATCCTTGGCCCTAAGTTCTCAGTATGGAGATGAGTGATCTAACCTCCTAAACGAGTAGAGTGAGAGAAAATTAAAACTAAAAATATATAATGGTTAGAAATAAGTAACAATGAGAACAGGCTACATACCAAATTTGTGAAATGCAGACATGACCCAACTGAAAGTTTCAGAAGTTTAAATGTCTTTATCAAAAAACAAAGCATATTGATAAAAAATGAATTAAAAATTTAATTTAAGGAGCTATCAGCAATATTAGCCATGTTTAAAAAAGAGAAAAAAGAAAATAGTAAAAACTAATAAAATAGAATAAAATATTTGCAATAAATATAAAAATATGCTAAGAATTAGTAACAATTTATAATGATCTCTTGTAAATTAATAAGGAAATAAGAACTAATTATTTAAATGAACCAAGAATGTAAAAAGGCAAGAAGTATAGAAACATAATTAAACTCATTTGAAATCAAAGAATTGTAAACTAAAATAAAAAGATAAAAAATTTTTTCATCTTATGTGCAACATTTATTGCTGATGTCATCCAGTGATACAAAAGTTGTGATAAAATGAGGTCTCTGACACACTGTAGATAAATTCTGAATTGATGCAGTCTTTTCTTCTTTTTTTGAGAGAGAGTCTCACTATGTCATTCAGGCTGGAGTGCAATGGTGTGATCTCACCTCACTGCAACCTACACCTCCCGGGTTTAATTCTCCCACCTTCCACCTCCTGAGTAGCTGGGACTACAAGCAAGCTCTGGCTAATTATTGTATTTTTAGTAGAGATGGGGGTTCACCATGTTGACCAGGCGGGTCTTGAACTCCTGACCCCAGCCAAGGGGTTTTACTCCATCAGACAGTAATTGAACTAATCTCCCTGGTGGAGGAATCACTTGCACAAGAATAAGATTCTTCCCTAGGTATTTTTTAATTGTTGCTCTCTTATTTCCTCTTCTCTACCACAACAGCAGTAAACCTTCAACTTCCCCCCATCCCTTTACTAGGCCAGGCCCTGAACTATTACTGTTTATATTTTCTGTAAAGCTTTAATTTTGAAAAAGGATTTGTAGGGGCTAGTTTTGGGCTGTGGCCAATCTAGTGCACTTTGCCTGTCTGTATGGTTTGTGCTGCAAGCCACCATCTTGTTTTTCACACTGGGGGCATGGCCGGTATTGGTTTGGCAAGGCTTTGTTTAGCAATCCTGCTTTAGGGAATAAATTTCTTTCTGGTTTGATATCTGGATGTTCTCCTAGCCTTCTGTTGAAGAATCCCACCCAGAGATTGGGATTTCTTCTGCCTGTCTGTGTGTCCTGTGTGTGGTGTCTATAAAAAGAACTCTAATTAATATCACCTAAAGAAAGACAAGCTCTTCAATCTAATATTTTTTAGTGGGAAAATAGAAGTAGTGGTACTTTTTGAGAAAAGAAGAACCCTTAAAGATTATTGGTAAATCATAAGTGGGATTTGAACAATGAGAACACAGGGACACAGGGAGGGAGGGGAACATCACACACCAGGGCTTGTCAGCAGGTGGGAGGCTAGGGGAGGGATAACATTAGGAGAAATACCTACTGTAGATGGTGGGTTGATGGGTGCAGCAAACTACCATGACACATATATACCTATGTAACAAACCTGAACGTTCTGCACATGTACTCCAGAACTTAAAGTATAATTTTTAAAAAATTTATTATTGGTAAAATTCAGGTCAGATGCAAGGTTTGCTAAGTGTTTTAAGGTTACAAACTGCTTCTTGGGTTTTGAGAACAATTTGACTTGCCAGCTTCACAACTGGTAAGGCCTGGGGACATAGAGAACTAATCACACCCTTAATTAAGAAGGCAAACATTGACTGCACTTAGCACACAATTAAAGCAACTTACCAAGTTTTACCTTAAAGTTAAAAATTGCTAGGTGTTATTATTATAACATGTAATTGAGACTACTAAAAACAGATTAACATGCAAGCTGTGTAAGAACAGTAAAATGTGGAATTTTTTGTAAAAATATTATAACAAGCTTTTCTTAAAGTGCTAATCTGCTGTTTGGCAAACTTTGTAAAGGGTTATAGAAGGTTTTTGCTTCTTTAAAATATTTGAGTCATCATTTTTGTAAAATAAATAATTTATGGTAATCTGGAACTCTATTTCATAATATCAAGTTTTTTAAATGTAACATATTTAACAGCCTTCCCAAAATCAAACTGAAGTTTCAAAATTATCTTTCCTGACTCCTGGCTTTTCAGATACTTCAGAGGGCCCATATTTGACATATTTAGGTACATAGGATTGTCAAAATGATGCTCAATCTTCTTTAGGTTATATCTTGGTGAATAATGCTAATATATTGATATGATTTGGCTCTGTGTACCCCCAAAATCTCATCTTAAATTGTACTCCCATAATTCCCATGTTTTGTGGGAGGGACCCAGTCAGAGATAATTTGAATCATAGGGGTGGTTTCCCCACTGGAGATAATTTGAATCATAGGGATAGTTTTCCCCATACTGTTCTCGTGGTAATCACAGAAGATCTGGTGGTTTTGATATGGCTCCAATGACTAAAAGAACATCAGGGTCCTTGTTCTCTCACCAGTTTTGATAAAATGGCATGGACACATGTGAAGTGGTTTTAAGGAGCAAAAGGTTTAATATGCAAAAAAAGAAAGAAGAAAACAACTCCCCCATACAGAGACAGAGGAGACAGAGGTAGGAGGGATATGAACAAAGAGAAACCCCATGTGCAGTGGAAAAGTGGCTGCTTATATTGGGAGGCTGGAGGAGGCATTGTCTGGTTTCCATAAGGCCCAGGGGATTGGTTTGAATGGGTGTGTCATTTAAATAGCCTGCCAAAAACCTGGCCCTCTCACCTTAGCCCTTTAATAAGCAAATATGTGTCACTGTGATGTTCTGAACACATGATGTTATCTGGAGGTGGTCATGACACTTGGTACACGTTGTGATAAGGAGAAAATAGTGAGAATTGTCATATTGAGTGAACCCAGTTTCTAATGGCTGGCATTTGCATATCAAAGCTTGCTGGCCTGGCCTTTCTTTTTTTTTTTATATATTATTCTTTATATTTGTTATATATAAAACATCTGCAATTATGATGCACTAGAAGTTTCAGTTTCAAAAAATGACAATGGGTAGTACGGTCACAACATTATCAATTAGTAATGTCTATGTACCAAATCTCAGTGGCTTACAATAATAAGACTTGTTATTTTCTTAAGTATATGGAATGACTGTGTGGTTTTCATTCTCTTAGCTATATTCACTCATACATCTGCCGTCAGGCTTTTCCACCTATTTGGAATGCAGCTGGATGCATGTAGACTAACCTAGAATGAATACAGCTGAGACAATTGGTTTGTCGTCCATATCTCTCAGTCTTCAATAGGACAGGCTATGCTCATTCACAGAGCAGTGACAGGATTCCAAGGAACAGAGCAGAAGTTGCGAGATGTCTTGAGGCCTAGGCTTGAAACTTACACAAAAACACTTTTGTCATATTTATTGGTCATAGAAATTCACAAGGTGGCCTGTTTGTACCGTTGGCCTGGCCTTTCAACTCACCTTTTCTGTTAGAGAAGAGATGATTCAGGGGTTGTTTCTTATTACAAGAAAATTTCCACTGTAAACCTTTACCCTTACTAACTGTCTAAAAGTTGCATCTTAATAACTCCTGTGTCAGTTTTATCAGGGGTTTCTGCTTTTGCATCTTCCTCATTTTCTCTTGCCATTCCCATGTAAGAAGTGCCTTTTGCCTCCCACCATGATTCTGAGGCCACCCCAGCCATGTGGAATTGTAAGTCCAATGCAACCTCTTTTTCTTCATGTCCTGGATATTTCTTTATCAGCAGTGTGAAAATGGACTAATACAGTAAATTGGTACCGGTACAGTGGGGCATTGCTGAAAAGATACCAAAAAAATGTGGAAGCAACTTTGGAACTGGTAACAGGCAGAGGTTAGAACAGATTGGGGGGCTCAGAAGAAGAGAGAAAAATGTGAGAAAGTTTGAAGCTTCCTAGAGACTTGTTGAATGGCTTTGACCAAAAGCCTGATAGCAATATGGACAATAAGGTCCAGGCTGAGGTGGTCTCAGATCGAGATGAGGAATTTGTTGGGAACTAGAGCAAAGATGACTCTTGTTATGTTTTAGCAAACAGACTGGTGGTATTTTGTCCCTGCCCTAGAGATTTGTGGAACCTTGAACTTGAGAGAGATGGTTTAATGTATCTAATGGAAGAAATTTCTAAGAAGCAAAGCATTCAAGACGTGACTTGGGTGCTGTTAAAGGCATTCAGTTTTATAAGGGAAGCAGAGCATAAAAGTTTAGAAAATTTGCAGCCTGACAATGTGATAGAAAAGAAAAACTTATTTTCTGAGAAGAAATTCAAGCCAGCTCCAGAAATTTTCATAAGTAACAAGGAGTGGACTGTTAGTCCCCAAGAAAATGGGGAAAATGTCTCCAGGGCATATCAGAGGTCTTTATGGCAGCCCCTTCCATCACACAGGCCCAGGGGCTTAGGAGAAAATGGTTTCATGGGCCAGGCCAAGGATCCCTGTGCTTTGTCCAGCCTAGGGACTTGATGCCCTGCATCTCAGCAGCTCCAGCCATGGCTGAAAGGGGTCAATGTAGAGCTCAGGCCGTGGCTTCAAAGGGGACAAGCCCCAAGCCTTGGCAGTTTCCACATGATGTTGAGCCTGCAAGTGCACAGAAATCAAGAATTAGGGTTTGGAAACCTCTGTCTACATGTCAGAAGATGTATAGAAACACCTGGATGCCCAGACGGAAGTTCCCTGCAGGGGTGGGGCACTCATGGAGAACCTCTTCTAGTGTAGTGCAGAAGGCAAATGTGGGGTTGGAGCCCCCACACAGAGTTCCTACCAAGGCACTGCCTAGTTGAACTGTGATAAGAGCACCACCATCCTCCAGACTAAGAATGGTAGATCCACCAACAACTTGCACCATTTGCCTGGAAAAGCCACAGACACTAAACACCAGCCCATGAAAGCAGCTGGGAAGGAGCTGTATCCAGCAAAGCCACAGGAATGGAGCTGCTCAAGACCATGGGAACCCACCTCTTACAGCAGCGTCACCTGGATGTGAGACATGTAGTTAAAGGATATCATTTTGGAGCTTTAAAGTTTGACTGCCCCACTGGATTTTGGACTTGCATGGGCCCTGTAACCACTTTTTTTGGCCAATTTCTCCCATTTGGAATGGCTGTATTTACCCAATACTTGTACCTTCATTGTATCTAGGAAGTAAATAGCTTGCTTTTGATTTTACAGGCTCAAAGGCAGAAGGGACTTGCCTTGTCTCAGATGAGACTTTGGACTGTGGACTTTTGAGTTAATGCCGAAATGAGGAGTTAAGACTTTGGGGGACTGTTGCAAAAGCATGAGTTATTTTGAAATGTAAGGACATGAGATTTGGAGGGGACAGGTGTGGAATGACATGGTTTGGCTCTCTGTTCCCACCCAAATCTCATCTGGAATTACACTCCCATTAATTCCCACATGTTGTGGAAGGGACCTGGTGGGAGATAATTTGAATCATGATGGAGGTTTTCCCCATATTGTTCTACTGGTATTCTCACAAGATCTAATGGTTTTATCAGGGGTTTCCACCTCTTCATCTTCCTCATTTTCTCTGGCCACCACTAGGTTAGAAGTGCCTTTCATCTCCTGCCATGATTCTGAGGCCTCCCCAGCCATGTGGAACTGTAACACCAATTAAGCCTCTTTTTCTTCCCAGTCTCAGGTATGTCTTTATCAGCAGCATAAAAACAGACTAATACATATACATTTCAAAATTTTATGGGATTTCTAAAATTCTAATGTCTGAGTATATGCTGTCAATCATAACTATGGTTTTTATGCAAGTTATTGTAAACCACGGAGATAACAAAACTTCTTCAATTCTGTTTCTAACTGTAACTACTTTGGACATTTTGCTATTCATCAATAATTGCTCTCTTGTTTTAATCCTTTTCAAAAATTGTTTCTAAAGAGTTATAGAACTTTACCAGTTGATTTCAAATGCAGGGTCTTGATAACTTTAGAAACTGTAACATTAGAATAAAGGAAAATGTACAGGACACATAAAGAACTGAAATATTCACAAATATCAAGCAAAATGAGAGTTAACAAAATGGACCGCACTCAGGAAGATAAAACAATTCTTCTTGACTTTTGCTTGGAATATTGCTGATCCTTGTTTTGCTTTTCAGAGTCAAGGGCACTTATTTTGAACTATTTATGGCCTTTAATAATTAAGATATGCACTCCTATAAACAAAATTTGGAGCATGTTTGTTTCTCTCTGCCTGGTTCCTCTAGAATTGGAAACTATTTGTGAGGGTTCTTAACTTATGGCAATATAGTTGTTGGCATCAGTGCAATAAAAATCCATTTTTCTTTTGCAACAGGACACAATTGGAAAAAATTGGTTATTTTACTAAGGCTTTGACTAGAGGTGTATGCTTTCCTTTAAGGATTCAATTTCAACTTGCAGAGCTGATAAAAGCCTTGTGGCAGGAGCTGGCCTCATACCCTTTCCTATGCAGTCCCTATAAAGGGCTCCTGACTGGTAGTCAATGAAGAATGTCACTTTCTCACAGGTTCAGGAGCTGTTTATCTTGGGACCTTAAGAGGAGAGGATCACCCAACTCACAGGTATTTGAGAATAAACCCATGGTTGGGCTTGGCTTTGAAAGGTCTTATCTGAGATTCCTTGTGGAACAGTGTTCCATCAAAGCCAATCCAAAAGCCCTAAGCAGAAATAGTTATTCTTATTGCACTTAATGCAAATAATCAGGCCAAGTACAAGACTAAAGTCTATTCTGCAAACCACTCAGTCCTATGATGATTTGTTTTTTTAACAAAAATGAGGACTGAAGAGAGAGAAATTAAGTTCCAAAACTTATCATACATTTGTCACTAAATCCTAAACTCATTAGTTGTACTTAAGTCTTGCCGACAGTTTAGACTAATCCTACTTGGTCCTGTGAACCAACCAGCAATCTCTGGCTGCAGAAAGAACAAGAGGGATGGGTAACGTAAAAATTTGGATCAATGTTCTAGCTCTGAGCAATTATCCTGCAAATCTTTTCACGTGATGAAATAAATAGGATGCCTATCACATGAAGGTTTCCTTCTTGGGAAAGTAAGACCAAGGAAACTAACCGAAGCCAAGCACCATGCACTTAAATCCTAGCAAGTTTAACCATAGCCACCAGTTATCTGGGTGTGTCATGAGACATACTTTTATCTCCCTTGTTGGAGTAGGACTCAATTCCACAGCTTCACCTTAACATTTGGTTTATGATAAGGAGTTCATGCAATGCCCCCTGAGACACATTATTATCCCAGATTCAATTCCAAGCTTTGGGTCAAAGCCCTAGAAAAGAAAACTGAATCTGAGGGATCCAGAGACAAATTACAACAGAGCTTAAAAGGCACAGTGCAGGTGAGCATGGCTGATTCCTGCCAATTAACCCAACCCCAAGCTTCCTGTTTCATGGATAAAGACGATGTTAATATCCATGGCATAAATAAGGTCTAGGGAACTCCAAGACTTCTGACAGTAGGGGGATTAGAGGCATAGGTTAGAGTGGATCACTTCTATTCTCTAGTCCCTCCCTTCTTCATGGGTGCAAGCTTCTTTGACACTCATGTCAGGAGGCCCTGCAAATCCCGCCAAGATTACTGGGACTCAGGGATGCAAAGATGGAAGAAAGGAAAGAGGACACTATTTCCTCTCTCCCTCACATACTCTGAGTATCTGCTAGGAAGAGAAGGAAACCAGGGATGCCTGTTCCCCTCTTTCAAAATGGGTAGGCATCCATCTTCAGTCTGTACACCTTTTAAATGCATCCTGAAACCATGGGACTCCTTAGGAAAAATGTTTTCTTTTTTCCTTTCTTCTCCTAGATTCTGTGTTCACTAATAGGTAATTCTGTCTTTGTACTACAGGATACTCCCCCAAGACGGATCCTCCAAACTGGAAAGAGTTAATTTCCCAAACCTTAAACTGGCCAGTTTAGGATTGGGCTCAGGGGAAGGGAACCGAGAAGCCCAACATGCAGGCAAAAAGGTGAAGTTTTTCTGTTAGTAGAGTTTTTGACCTCCCTCTCCCTGTGCAAACTGATAAAAGGCCTTGGAATTTTGAGCTCTTTAGCCCTTCCCTTGTTTTGTTTTGATACATGTTTTCTAATAACCTTGTTTGTCTCTTCTTGCCTTCAGGCCATCAAACTCCAAACAGTGATGCAACCAGAGCCTCTGACAATGGCCCTTCTGCTGGGAAACCTGAGGATTCTTGGGAAGCTCTGACTGCTGTTTCCCCAAAACGGCCCCCTGTCCACAGAAAGCAGTTAAGATTGGTCTTTGTTTTTATTCGTAATCTCAAGGCAGTTAGATGTACTTCTTTAGAGGGAAATGAGACAGCCAGGTTAGAGGAGTTCCCTGAAGAAACTTCAACTAGCCTGCCCACTGATGTGGAACCTCAGGAAGTTTTGGACATTTGCAGCAGGGAGGAGCCTGGCCCCTCCTCTTCCTGTGTGGAACCTGAGATTCAAGCTGTGGGTAGGAAGTGCTCTAGCAGGGATTCTGACCTAGCAAGAGTCCCTGTTTCCTCCCTTTCTCCTTTTCACCCAGTAAAACCCTGCTTCATTCACTCTCCGAACCATCTGCGAGCCTAAATTTTCATGGCTGTGTGACAGACAAGGATTCCGTCTTTAGCTGAACTAAGGAAAAGTCCTGCAACATTAGGAATGGATGAGAAATGAAGGAAAATAACAGATGTTATTTTCACATTTGGTAAGACTAAAGATCAAAATAGTTGACTGTTGAGTCCTTCAGTGAATAAGAAGTGAAAACTTGGGGCACCAAAGTGCTGCTTTAAATAAATACACAGGAAAAGAAAGAAGTGTATAATGTTAATTAATTTGTGAAAGCAAACTTGAAAGAAAAGTTTTTAGAATAAAAATGTTTGGTATGGGCAGGGCATGGTGCCTCACACCTATAATCCCAGCACTTTGGGAGGCTAAGTAGGTGGATTTATTGAGAAGAAGTTTGAGACCAGCCTGGGCAATATGGTGAATTTTTGTATCTAAGTATCTCCACAAAGGTTGCAAAAATTAGCAGGGCTTGGTGGCACACGCCTGAAGTCCCAGCTACTCTGGAAGCCAAGTGGGGAGAATCACCTGAGCCTGGGAGGTTAAAGCTTCAGTGAGCTGTGATCATGCCACTGTACTCCAGCTTGGGTGCCAGAGCAAGACTCTGTCTCAAAGAAAAAAAAAGTTCAGCATGTATGTAACAAAAGGAGTCCACAGAAGAAAGCCTGAAAGAGTACTGGGAGGTGAGGGTGACTGATGGAAAATGATCCTAGAGAGGATAGAGGGAAATGGAATCAACAGCACAACAGAAGGTGACAAGGAATTGTTGTTTCCAAATAGGAATCGACATATGGACCCGACATTCTGAAACAGTAAAGCTAACATAGAATTATAACTCTAGAGTTTGATATATTGAGAATACTTACCTAGCCAATATGAAAGAAAGAAGTGGTGGCATGGCGGCTTAGAGATGAATGTGGCTATCATACCAAATGACAAACTAGGGCATTAGAAAGACAGAAGCAAAGTGCAGAGGCTAAAAACCATTGATGAAAGTTTAAAGGAATTGTGGAGTTATGAAGGAAAGTTAAATCTAGGTGTGGAAGTTTAAGAAAGAGTTTGTTAAATCAATCAGTTACACAAAATTCTGAAGTTTTAGTAAAATTTTCAAACTGTTCTCCAGCACAGGAAATGAAATTTGTGAAATAAACTAGCTACATAAATCTCTAAAGGATGAAGACATAATTTTTTTTAGTACTATCACTTCTCTTAGCATTTTGCTAGCATTTTAAATACCATGTATTTAACATATTTAAATATATTTAGTCATAACATTCTACATTTGCTACTATGTTTTTAAATAAACTTAAAACATGTATTTGTTGACTACTAATTTTCAGAGTCTAGTTGGCTTTTATAATTAGAAAATAGATATAGAGAAGAACCCACAGGCATAATTTCAGCAACCTTAGTTACAGCTAACACTATTCATGTTTACCATGTTTTAAATCCCTTGGCAAAAGATAATGCCATATAAGGTGAGGCCAGGGTGAAGAGTGAGCATGAGGAACAAACAGAATGGGAGAGACACAGACATTTATTCCTCCACATGTCCTGACATGTCTTTCACATGCCTGAAACTATTCTAGTGGAACCTACTCCTTCTTTGGCAAGTGTGTTGGAAGAAGACAGATGAAGCGCGTGAACAGGCACATGGAGAAAGCGAAAAGTAATAATATATGCCTTTGTGACAAAGAAATGTATTTTTGTGCATACATACATGAATCCTTGAAACTAGTAAAACTGTATCTCATTTTAAGTAAACTCCATATATTATAATAATATTTAATACTGAAAACTATGATTTGCTAATTTCTTTCAATTAACAAGCAATCGCAGTGTACTAAATATAAAATTCAATTTATACATAATGCTTTAAAATGTATCAAATCAAATACTGCCCCAATTCCAAAAGCAGAAACAACTATGCCAAATAGGGATCAATAGTGATATAGCTAGAGTTGTAAGGTAGACAAGAATGGTCATGGTTCTACAAGCCTAATAACCCTGGGTAGAGAGGTTTTCCTAAGCTATTGGTAAAGTGAAATTACACAAATTAATGAAGAGTAAGTTTTTGCTCAAGAAGTGGACTGGTTGAATTAGAAGTATTTTCTTGCGTTATCTATACAATTCAGAAAATGTTTTATAATATACCATTGAATATCTATGGTCTTTTCTGATCTTAGCTCTCTGTAACACTTAGCGTGGAAACTTTGCCAGGCTTTATCCCTTTTTGATATCTAATTAAACCTGATTTAGTGGAGAATTTATCAGTATGCCTTTTCCTTCATATTTCATTTATGGATATGGACAGCCACCCATTTTTACCATGCACTGTATGTTGAAAGATCAAATACATCAGCATAATTTAAATAAATCTGAGCCCTATAAATTCCCACTGGATACAAGGCTACAAATGGAAACAAGAACAAGGGCATGTTCAATGACATTAAAATGCGACTAATTTAAAACACAAAAGAAATGCATTTCTATAGAGTGCCTAATAAATCTACAGCACTCATTTCCACAGGATTTTAGTGAGCCAAATACCTCAACAACTTTCAAGAAAGAATTACACATTCATAGCCTAAGGACAAAATATTTGTGGCTATAACACTATGTGGACTATCAATTTACATTCTTTGTTTTTGAGTCGAAAGAGACTGCAACAATTTTCTAGATTAGCAAAATTTCCTTGACAATTAGGGAATATGCTAACATAAAAATATCTCTAAATTTGGAGTCTTCATTTACTTAGTTATTTTATTTGGCTGCTAGACTTATTTCAAATAACACTAGGGTTATGGATGTGGCCATAATCTTTGCTTGGCTGTCTTTGAATTGATTATATCAGCAGACCACTAGCATAATTAATCTCCTCAGAAAACCTGGACCATGTACAAAAGCAACAGTTTTTATAGTAACAGAAATATATTTGTATAAGAGTATTAATGGAGGAGGAAGAAAAGAAGAGAAAAATGAGAAAAAGAAAAGAGGGAGGGAATGAGAGCTAAAAGAGAGAAATAAACAAAAAGACAAGAGCTATATATGATAGCCTGGTTGGAATCACAGATTGGCTCTAGAGCCAAACAGAGAAGAGAAATTAAATTTTGCTAATGAAATAAGAAAACCTTTATTTTTTTCTCCTTGCTACTAATGTTTCTTAATGCATAGTCTTTCTTATAATGTGAATTCCAATGTTTTTCTTTTTATTCCTCCTTCAATGCCAGCAATTACTAAAGACGAAAGGTTCGTGGAAGCTTCCCTTTACCCAATTACTTTCTTACCAGTACCTATGAAGTTTAAGAAATCCAGTTTTCCCTTCATATGAGTCTAATTTTCTGAATACCACTAGCAAACTCTGAAATTCCAGGCCCATGATCATTCCATTTATTCAACTATTCAGTGAACAACCACCTGTATGACAGTCATTAAGATAGGCTCTGGAGATAGAACAGTGACAAAAATAGGCACGAATCCCTGCTTTCAAGAGGCTTGCCAGGCTCAGTGGCTCACGCCTGTAATCCCAGCATTTTGGGAGTCCAAAGCGGGCGGATCACTAGGTCAGGAGTTTGAGACCAGCCTATCAAACACAGTGAAACCCAGTCTCTTCTACATGCCTGTAGTCCCAGCTACTTGGGAGGCTGAGGCAGGAGAATCACTTGAACCTGGGGGCGGAGGTTGCAGTGGGCTGAGATCGTGCCATTGTACTCCAGCCTGGGTGACAAAGCAAGACTCCATCTCAAAAACAACGAGGATGACAACAACAACAACAGCAACAAAAGAGACTTATACTCTACTAGAGGAAGTGAGGAATAGGAGAGAAGGTAGATAACAGACAAAATGAAAAGGTAAAATAGATGGTTATAAATGCAATGAAAAAACAAAGCAGGAGATACGAGTAGAGAGTATTTGTGGAGACTGAGGAAAGGGTGTAGCTTCAAATACAGTGGTCCGGAAAATTCTCACTGACAAGTGTCAGTTAAACACTGCACAAAGTAAGAAAGTGAGTCACTAGCATAGCTTGAAAACAGGACACACAAGGAAAGAAAGAGAATGCAAATTCCCAGAGACAGACTCCTCCTGGCATGTGTGAGAGCAGTAGGAGGTGAATTCAGAGGGGTAATGGAGCAAGGAGATACAATACAAAAGGTGAAGGGCCTTGTGGACGCACATAACAATTCTAAATCTACTTTTTACAAAGATGGGGAGTCTTTGGGAATATTGACAGAATTGTATTGTGATCCAAGTTGTGTTTAATGGAATAATTCTTGCTTTGTGTTGAGAGTAAATGAATGTGAAGCTCT
Source organism: Cacajao melanocephalus (assembly GCA_963573385.1). NCBI lineage: Eukaryota > Metazoa > Chordata > Mammalia > Primates > Pitheciidae > Cacajao > Cacajao melanocephalus. Next base: position 24,593 of record CAUYLG010036148.1, read on the forward strand.
GAGTAGGTAGATGTAGGGTGGAAGATGTAGAAATGACAGTCTTAAGAACAGACACAGAAGTTAAAACCATGAAGGTTGATGGAAACTTCCAAATAAAGCTTGTGGAAAGAACAATAAAATAAGAAAATGATGGAAGCCTACTCGAGGCTAATTTGTAAGAGATGGAAGGAGAGAGATGAACTCATGGAGTCCAAGAAAGAACTGGTCAGAAAAGCATGAAAAGAAACAAACAAGCATAAGAATGTAGAGACTGATGAGCTTCACTAAGGCTCCAGATGACCTTAGACACCATGAATTTGGACTGAACTAAATTTGAACTGACGTGTATATGGTTGTGTGAGTCATTTAGAAGTACTTCCATGCCAGTGGTAGCATAGAAACCTGATTGAAGAATTGATTCAGAGTTGTGGTTTTCCTGAGCAGGTGCAATAAATAATAGGAATATCAGATAACCAAGCTAGTGATGAGAGAGTAGATAAGATATTCAGCCATATGTTTCTGTGCGGGGAGAAGTAAATAAATTCAAAAGATGGATAAATAATTAGGAAATGTAGGAATCAAGATACAACATGTGTCTAAGAGTGTGAAGAGCATATTTCCTAGGAATGAGGTTAAAATTTAGGATAAGGAAAAGTTGTTAGAGAATGAGATTTTGTGTTTAAAATTTGTAATATGAAATATAGTTGAATATAATGATGTAAAACACAATAATTATATTAAAATTTGATGACTTTCTTTGATGTATCTTAGGCTAAAGATAGATTCATTTCATGATATAGATCTGATCATTCTCATTTACCTTTTTTTATTGCTGTCATAAAAATCTTAATTTAAAGGAATCTCTTCTAGGTGTTCTTTGCTAGAAATACCTGTCCTAGTGTATGCCATTTGACCACTATCAAGGAGCCCAATGACAAAAGCTGCCCCCAGTTTCTAGAATCCTCACTGTGAAGTGAGGCTTATTTCAGACTGGATATGAACACTTTTACTGGATATGGCTTATTTCAGACAAGATATGAGCCTTATTTTTTTTTAGAAAGAGTCTTGCTCTGTCACCAAGCTGGAGTACAGTGGTATGTTTTCAGCTCACTGCAACCTCTACCTCCCAGGTCCAAACAATTCTCCTACCTTAGCCTCCCGAGTAGCAGCTGGGATTATAGGCATGCACCACCACACCCAACTAATTTTTGTATTTTTAGTAGAGACGGGGTTTCACCATGTTGGCCAGGATGGTCTTGATCTCCTGATCTCATGATCCACCTGCCTCGCCCAGTCACATATGAGCATTTTACTCAAACTTTCATGAAGTTCCTGGGAATCCAGACATCATGGAAGAAGCTTTGGCTGTGCTTAGTCCTCTAAATGCCAGGGCATTCTCACTCATTATGTAAAACCAAAGAAAAATAGATAAAAAGAGGCAAAAATATATTATTAAATGGAAACGTATTGCTTACTACTAAATATAATCATATGACTGATAAATAGATAATCTACCTTAGTTTTAATTTTAACTTAAGTTCACTATCTCTCTTGAAGCAAGGTAATAATGTAGTTGACTAGTTCTGCTTATGCTTCTACAACTTTTCTGTATCTTTTGTTTCTAAATCAGTAGAACAACATCTTCCAGGTGTAATTTCATTTTCTCACAGTGAATACTAAAGAAAATTGCTTCAGCTTCTTGTAGGCAAAGTGCACTACTTTGAATTTGCTTCTAGCCCCTTTAAATTTTGGTCACTGTGAACCTAAGTTTTCAGCTTCACACTTCTTTTTCTAGTATTTAAGTCTGTCTTATTGTCAATGGATGCTCACTGTCTTAAAGCTCCACATAACATCCAGGCACAGTGACCACTAAGACTTCTTTTGCTCATTATCTCCAAGTGTCTCTAATGTAATCCTACAAAGGAAGAATTTGGTAACTCCCTGCAAAAGAACTAAATCAAGACTTTATGATCCTCAAAGTGAGAGTACTTCCTAAAGTAAATCTAACAGCAAAAGCTCCTCCTTTTTCACTTAAACCGAATATCCATTCTCTGTAGCATAATAGAGAATTCATCAAAAGAAAAAATTCTCCTAAAAGCTTAATTAGTAGAGACGGGGTTTCACCACGTTGGCCGGGATGGTCTTGATCTCCTAACCTTGTGATAAGAAATAAGCTGAAAGAATTAATAAAAGGGAAGAAAATATCAAGTATAATTTGATGATTAATTTCCAACAATGTGTTAAAATAGAGAGTAAAAGAAAAGTTATGCAAAAAGAGAAAAAAGCAAAGAAGAGAAAAAGGAACAAAGTATTGAAGGTATACAAAGGAGAAACTGAAGAAAGGAATAAAAAATCACAATAAGAAGTAGCTTTTTTAAAGAGATTGGAAATTTCCTACTATTGTAAAGCAAAGCATTATTTGGCAATAATATCACAAATGTTAAATCATAGGGTGATTAGTAAACAAGTATAAAATATGTTATTGAAGTTCCACTTACAGACCACTGTATTGCTTTTTATTTAATTAATTGCTGCCATTTTAGTAAAAATATCTGTATCCCCTTCTCTATATCATTGGATGAATTATTTCATATAGATAAGTTAATATGAAGCAAAGTAATCACACAATGTCTCAAATACAGAGGACTCATTATGTGTGTACATTAATCAGAATATTCAATTCTACTTGAATAAACACAATTTAATGCTAAATTTTTAATATTTTCTGGATGCCTAACTATTCAATCAATGCTTTAAGATTACCCACTTATGTCAAGTATAATTGGGATATTCCCCCAAAGTCTAATGGTTGCTTCCTTATTATAGCCTTGTGTTCAGATTTATGCAAATAGAAAACAATTTCTGCAGCATCCTTTAAAAATAAAAAAATAAATAAAGTATCTGATTGTGATTGCTGTTTTGTAGGTTCAGACATTTTAATGCATTCTTTCTTGGAAAAAAATAACAACAACCAGGAACAATAATCACAGACAAAACTTTGCAACACCAATTGCTTTGAGAAGGAAACAAATATTTCCCACACACACAAGAAAAAATACTGTCCATTCCTGTCAGCCTTTTCAACCTCTTTTGTGTTCCAAGAAATTGCGAGTAATGAAAACAGGGCAGAGCCAATCAAATGGGTGTGTATACTAGTGCACTGTGTGAGTTGAAAGCTCTGCATTTAAAATAAGGGTTATGCATAATTCATAGACTGTGCATCTTTATGTAAATTACCAAAGGCGGAAGTGTATACGAAACCAGAATCTGAGGTAAAATGACTATGTTATAATATACTGCTGGACTTGCATCTCGCCAATTCAAAATACCTTTGTTATACTATTCTTCAAAATTACATCATATGCCAGTTCACTCTAGAAAAACTAATAAAACTTTGAGACTTACGCATATTGTATATTTTTCAACATTTCTTTCAGATTTAATATATTATTAAATACTGAAACTTAGCTATGTAAAATTCAGACAGCCTAGGAATAAAGATGTACACATACACTTCTGTAAATGGTTGTTATATAAGTTGAGGGAAATAGAAAATGGTGCTTAGAAATTTAATTTAAAGATAGGAAGGTTTTAAATGTATGGGAATTTCTGCTTTTAAAAAGAGAGAAAACATGAACCCTTCCTTTTTTGGAAATAGTGACAGTAAGTTTTGGAAGGTAATATATTATTTGGAAGGCGTCCTCCCACCTAACATGGAACACTGGAGTAGTTTCTGACCAGCAATACTCAGCTCAGACTCATCTTCTGGGTTAAAGTGTTCTTTTGAAATCAGTCATTGTGGGCTGCCAGCCAAGGGAAAGAGTTCATTTGCATGAGATCTCCACCTCCTGGTCAGCTCTGAAAATCTTGGAAGCTTAGCACTGCAATTGGCAAAGGAGTGTTTTTTTAAAAAATTAGTAAATAAGGGCTTCCAAAGAAAACATTGTCACTGAATTAAGTCCAATGCACCTGAAATACAGTGTTCTGTTATCTTGTAAATTGTTATACATATAGCAGGCATTTTAAAGTCATTTCTGTTTATTTCCTTCCTAAAGTACTGTGTGAACCATTTTTCTCATGTGTTAATGTACTATATGCAAATGGAGTTTAATGTGTTTTATTCACAGAATGCATTTATAAATCATTTTGTGTGGGGGGGAAAGCAGTTGTTTCACTTTTGCATGTGAAACTGAAAAGTAGGAGGATATATTACTACATTTCTAAAATGAGAGAAAATTTAAATGGAATGAGGAAAGCCCACAGATGCTATAATAAAAATTGTCTATGTTCTTAATTCACCTATTAGTACCTTTTTCTCACTTCATAGATTTTCAAAGTCTGCCTGCTGAATTTCCCTCCCTAAGAATTTTAAGTTCTCGTCTTTTGAAACAATTATCTTTGCCATTATTTGTGCTTAGGTCCACGTGTACTGCTTCTCTTAGAAATCAAAAGAAAACCTCAGAAACAGCAAACACTTTTTAGGAAAGCAAAAAATTAACTTAAACATTTGTGCTTGATGTACTACCACAGTAACTGAGAGTAATTTCTCACACATCTAATCATCACATATTTTATTCATGGCATTTAAAGGCTTTCAAATAATTTGCAACAGAATTTATTTTTATATAGTCCTTATACCCTAAACAATATAAAATCACTAGGTGTTTTAAAATGTTTAGAGTAGATTAAATACTGAAGGGCATTAAAATTCCATTTTATATAATATTAAATATGTAACCAAAAATGAACATATCTAATTGTTATAAAAAAGAATGTGTATGACATAATATTTTTATTCTGTTAATTCATAGAAATAGGTCTCTAAATGGTTATTTTCATTCTATGTATAGAATGACCAGGAAAAATGTTGGCAATTACTCTGTGAGTGGTGCTCTACCCTGGCATGAAGGTATAACTAATTTACATACAGCATTGTTTGAAATGAAGCCTGTGGCATACAGATCATCATCAACACTGGGAATGCATACTGCCAATTGTACCTCCTCATACAAATAGATACTGCCACTTATGGATCAAAAGGAGTGTTGCGACTATGGTCCTGAGCTTTTAAAACATGTCACAGAACTTTAAATGTGTTCTGTAAGAGCAGCTTTATCATTAGAAGGATATTTTTCCCTTTGTTATGTAAACTTACTCCCTGAAAATATTTATCTTTTACCTCCATTGCCATATTTTCCCCAAAGGAAAAAGGCATATAGCACAAAAATTAAAAATGTTTTCTTATTTTATATGTTAGTAAAACAGCACTTCATATTTTTTAACAATAGGAACACAATAAAGTCTTCTTTAAATTTTAGTAAAAGAACAAAATGTAGATGCAATCTACTAATCTTGAGCAATGGCTTAGTAGTTTCCATGGTGACATGAATCTACAAATATAAATTCAAGTGAGGCAACTTTTACTTCTTTTATCAGAAAAAAAAAGCAAAAGAGAATTTTATTTTAAATTACCTGGATAATTATCTCAGTTATTTCCTTCATGTTGCATACATAACACTGATCGACTTATCTCCTACTATTCATCTTTGAATTTTTAAAAATCTAAAAATTTGCTGTGTGCATTTTAGAAGACTAAGTATTTTTAACTTAACATGAGATTATTATTATTTCTTGATGTTAAATAAAAGCTTTCTTGATAACTAAGTAGTGAATTGGTTACAGAACTTGAAGAGAATTAAGTTCCCAGCAGTAAGATACTTTTCTACCAAAATTTTTGAAAGAGGAATATGAGTTCATTAGAGATTTTGCATCTGCCCTATGGGAATATTGTTAATAGATTGTTTCTATGCATTATGTGTCAAGACTTGCCTATTGAGGCATATACAATAGGTATACACTGGAATATAATTTACAAAGTACATTTACAAGCTATTTCCAGAGTGCCCTAACCTATTTCAGTTTCTATCCTCTAATTTTCATGAGGCTTCATTGTGCATCTTATTTTCTATTTAGTGAAGAAACTGAGTGATTGATTATGGATGATAAGTGAAAAATCAGTCAAATGTGGACAAGGCTGGCCTGATAAGACTGAAATGAAGTATGCTTTTGGCTGTGTAATAATTTCCAGCTGTGTTCTAGTTTAAGAAAATGTCCAACGTGACACTCCGAGCTTAACTCAGTCACACATTTCATACAGGTAGTATTTTTCAGATGACACCAAGTTAGAAGGGATTGCTAACACCTCAGAAGAAAAGATCAGAATTCAAAGTGACCTTGATAAATTGAAGAAACAGCATGAACCTGGCTAGCCACAGGCCCTACAGGGAAAAAAATCTAAGCTAGTATTCATCATTTATTTATTTATTCATTCATTCATAAAATATTAATTGAATGCCTACTATGTGCCAGCTAGAAGCTGAATATTGTTTAACACAAATGCATTTTTCGTTTGGCAATCTACCCCCTCCTTCAATGCATGGCTGGACCCTTTTAGGAAATCAGTTCTTTTCAAAATTGTGTGATCCTACATTATGCAAAATCAATAGATTTAAGAGAAAAAATACAAAAAGGTCAAATATGCATTTATAGATAGATACACACACATCTCCTCAATTCTTTTTTAAAGGTGAGTCACTTTGGGGGACAAAATAAGTCCTATTTGGTGTTTAAGTGTGGGTTTCTATAGGGTTATAATAAAAGTAATTTAAAATATTTTTATGGCTCAATCTTTGCACGTTAAATTGAAGAATAATCAGGATGTCTTTAAAAATCTGATTCTGCTAGAGTCTTACCTGTGTTTCTGCCCTGGCTGCCTTAAAGAAAAGTAATCATGCACCCTGGTTTGATCTGGGCAGTTTACACCTGCTGTCTCAGCATAATTATTAATCTGTCTTTCACTTTCAGAAGTGATCAATTTAAACAATAAATTATGTGACCCCTGTATCTTGAGGTGCCGCTTCAACTATAGCCAAGCACCGCACGTTTTGATGGGGTCATACAAGATGCCATTGTAGCCCTCAGGGAGCTGACTGGAAACCGAGGAAGACATAAATATCAACAGCCCTTTTCGGGGGAAATCAAGGACTTAAAGAAGAATAAACTTCATACAAAAGTATAGGTTAAAAAAGGACAGTATTCAAGAAGCCATTAAGGCTGTCAAATTTGAGAACATAAGACAGCAAAGCCTAATAATTAACAACTTGTTAAACACAGTTCATCTTTGAACAAAAACCACTTGATCTAGGTGTTTATAGCTTGAAAAACACGTTCCACAGTACATAACAGTAATACCAATAAATGATTAATATATAACATATACTTGTGTATAGTCTTGTGTATAATGAAAATTATTTTCATTACTCTTCCAGGCTTTCACCAGTCATTGACAATGAAAAGTGTATATTTTTTTAGTTAACAAATATTTCCTGACTGTTTTACCTGAATTATATTTCTCATATTTTCATCCTCTCATTTTTGTAACCTTAGGTTTGAGGAAATAAAGAGTTAAATTTTTAAATAGCCACTGATATGCTCTCTAAAGCAATTATTCCTTCTGTCACAAAGAGATAAATGTACTACCACAAGACATTACAAATGTGCTCCTCTAGACTCTAATACAAATTACTGTCAGACCACACCACTTAAAGCCTTCCTCCTCTTATTTAGTGAAGCCAATTTCTTGTGATTTTTTTACATATAAAGGAGAAAATATCTTGCTCTGAAGATTGTTAACACATTTTAATAATTTTTAAACTGTTTAAAATAACATTAGCTGCTTATTAACTCTTAAAACTATTAATACTGAGACTGTTGTACCTTCTGGAACAAGTCTGGGGAAGAAAGCCTCTGGAATCTAGTGAGTTTTCTACCATCTGGTAGGGTTGCTGAAGGACCTCAATAATTGAAAGGAGTTCTAAAGTTAGTCCTAACCCCAAACAAGCTTCTGGAAGAAAAATTTAAACTTCTAAAATTGAAGTATAGATTTACTTCAATTATAGTCTTACCCACAGACAAAAATTATCTTAGGGTCATTCGAAGCACATCAATGATGCTCAGAGACTATGAACATATTCCTCTTAAGAACAATGTGCATTTTAATTAAATATTTTCTCATCTACTTTCCAATGGGAGGAATGTACTATGGTTCTATATTTACTTCCTTCTAGCTCTCTGTGTGGTTATTGACTAATAACTTGATCTCTCTGTTCACATTGGTATAATCATCCATAAACATAAGAACATCTACTAAGACTTTGTGGAGAGTTCATGTTGTACCAAAGCTAATGATGACCTTAAGGCGCAATGACGTGTACCCATTTGGTAGGGAATTACTACTGTCAATCTGCATCCCAACTCACAGCCCACTCCCAGTATCACAACTTGAAATGTTATTTCCCAGACTTCACATCACTTCCATGGTTAAACACTATTAGTGTCTTCTAGTTGTACCAGGTGACAATGCCAGCCTTTGTCATTGCAGTGAGAACCTGCCTGACCTGGCTCTGCCTAACTCCTCAATCATCCCATACTACTCTGACCTTCATACCTACTCTAGTTAAATGCTCCTTAGGTCAGTTTTCAAATATGCCCAACTCTTTTCCAAGGAATGTTTCTGCACACACTGTTCCCTCAGACTGGAAGGCACATTCCCCTGCCCTTCACAATGGCTGCCTCTTCATCCTCTTCATCCTCTTCATCTCTGTTTAAATGTCATCTCTCAGAAAGTCTTTTCTTGATGCTTTATCTAAAGTACCCGTTTTCATTGATTATCTCAGCAGTCTTTATTTTTCATACCAGTAATCACAATTGGTTATTTTATTTATTTGTATGTTAACTTAGTTTGCCTGTTTTTTCCACTACACTCAAGTCTCTCTAAAGGCAGGAACAACGGCTGTATTACTTGTGGGAGGATTCCCAGCACCGAGCCCAATGTCTGGCACACAACTACTTGCAACTACTCTCTCCTAAAAGTAGATTGATGGGTAAATGATGGAACCAGCCAGGGAGAATGCTGGTATTACTCATACACACACACACACACACACACACACACACACACACACACAAATGAGTGATAAAAAAGTATGTATTAAAGCAAATAGAAATAATGTTTTAACATCTGAAAAGGTTCAGGAAAAGTAACTCAGCTTAGACACCAATATCTTGAGAACACCAAAAAATCTTTCCCTTTCTGATTTCCAAATACTCTGACAGTCAGTAATTAAGTGGAAGATAGGAAGCCATAGGATCTCACTTCAGGGAAGCTGACCAGTACAAGAAAAAAGACCCACAAATACAGACAGCTGGGAGTCATGCAATAGCCAGCCAGGTCCCTGCCTAATCACCCTATAATGAAGCTTATAGTTTACTACTCCTGTTTATTCATCAGAATTTTCAATCAGTCATTTGGAGGTTCTTTTAAATATAAACAGACAATCAATGATCATGAGAAATTTGAAGATTCTAGCATAACAGTTCAAATAAAGAAAAGGGATGAGGAAGAGGACAAGAAGGAGAGAAAGAAGAAAAAAGGAAAGAAAGAAAGAGAGAAAGAGAGAGAAAGCGAAAGAAAGAAAAGAAAGAAAGAAAGAAAGTAAGAAAGAGAAAGAAAGAAAAAGGAAGGAAGGAAGAAAGAAAGGAAGGAAGGAAGAAGAAAAGGGAGGAGGGAGGAGGAAGAGAGAGACAGAAAAAGAAAGGAAGGATTCAGAGAAAATCCAGGCACTGAAAGAAACTTTAAAATGTTTTCCTCAGAAACTCCGAAAATAAGAGAAGATATTGGATCTATGAAGGAGGAGGAGGGGAAAAAGGGAGCATGGAAGGGGAGAAAGAGGAACCACAACAGCAGCAGGAACTACTACTATACAAATATTATAAACAAATAAAAAGGCTACTAAAGATTAAAAATAATATAAATAAAATATTTAATAGAAAAGTTGGTTGATAAATCTCTCATAATTTAGACCAAATAAACCACAAAATATGACTAACAGAAAAAAAAATGAAGACCAGGTAAAGGGTCAACATCATGAAACAAGAGTTTCAGAGAGATAACAGAGAAAGCAAAGGAAAGGAAATTATCAACGAAGTGATACAAGAAAAGAGCTTATAAAAGAAGAGCAAATACCTTTAAATTGAAAGAGCTCTTCAAGTACCTAACACAATGAATACAAATGGACCACACTAAGGTACATAGTCTTGAAATTTCATCCCTGTGGCAAAAATAGAAATATACAAAAGTTTCTCAAGAGAAAAATAACAGGTTTTAATAGTCTCAAGATTCAGAATGGTATCAGACTTCCCAAGAGGACACTGTATCTGGAGAAGCAATGGATCAACACCTTCAAAATACTGTCGACAAAAAATCTCCAATATTGAATGTTTTAGCCAGCCAAATTAACACTCAGTTATTTTGGTAAACTGAGACATCTTTAGACATACAATAACTCAAAAATTAGGTTCTATATCTTCTTTCTCAAGAACCCACAGGAGGATGTGAACCATCAAGGAAAAGATAGTCATCAAAAAAGAGAAATGTGTGGAAGTAAGAAAACATGAATATAGCATTAAAAAGGTCAAGGGAATTCCTAGTAGATAATTGTGCAGAAGACTCAGAGAACAATTGTACAGATGAAAGCCAGAAGGCTAGAGGACTGCAGAAAGGTTATCTTAGAACCATGTGAAACTGGTAGACTTTCTAATGTGCATAAATGAACTGAAAGAAAATTTACACTTTGGTCACAGAGTTTGGAGACAAGTTAATTCTGGGAACTTGGAAAATAGCTAAGAAAACGAACTTCTGATCACACTTTTTTGTTGTACACCTTTTTGTTATTCTCTATAACTTTAAAAAGTTTGATCAAAAGTTTATTACACTGTATAACTGTAAATAATATTTATATAGTCATTATATAAACAGTTAAACCAAAGTAGAAAGACAATGCTAACCCAGCTCAGCTATTTTGCCAGGTAGAAATGCAGGGCCTAGTGTTTCCAGATCTTGCCATTTTTTAAATTACATACAGTTTAAACAAAGTATGTTTACAGGCACATGTAGCCATGTGGTGCCAATTTATAACTTCTGGCTATTCAGATTGAGAAATTAAAATGGTCACATTCGCTTACACAGAAGAAAGTTAAAATAAGGCTATCAACTGTAAGATTATCAGTCATATTTTTGTATACCTAGTGCCATAGAACAATGTTACATAGTAGATTCTCAGCAAATATTTGTAATATTTTTAATGAATGAATGAATTTTTGTCTTTCTCAATGCCTTGAAAATATTTACATTTTCCCTAAGCACTCTCAATAAGAACTAATCATTCCACATTTTGTGCTACTTTTATGCTGGGTACATATCACATTTTTGATACTCATCACTCTGTACAGAAAATATTTATTTATGTCTACCCATCCAAAATGATTTAATTTCTTTGATTGCATAAATTGCTTCTTTATCAATTTTTTATCCCCACCCCAGTGTCTCACCCACAGGTGACTTGTTTCTAGCCCCAGTTATAATTTATTACATTTATCAAGTACTTCATGTGTACTAAACTTCTCCATATAGTAACTTTACAACATTTAATCTTCACAGCAATCCTATAAGACAGGTACTATCACCATCACCATTTTACTGAAGCATAGTGCCTGGCACCTAGCAATTATTTAATAAATATTGCTGAATGAATGGATGTACCTTTTGAATCTGGATATGAAGGTTTGTTCCCCAGAAAATTTGAAAAGATACATCACCTCTCAGGCTATGTGTCAAAATAAAAATTATAATTTTCTTTCTCTACCTGTGACTGCACGCACCTCTGTTGACCATGATGAATATTCAATTGGCAACCCCTTGTCAGAAGACACATTTGACAACAAACTCAAAGCAGCACCAGCAGAGACCATGGATTGTTGCAGAAAGTCAACTTGAATGATAGAGAACATCATGAGAAGATATCCTTAGTCTAATGACTATTTTGAATGTACAATAGAGTTAGGGAGGGAGTAAAGACAGTTTTTAAATTATTCAACATTTTAAGATTATTCTTGTGAACTTCAGATCCAGGCTCTCTTAATCTGGTTTCCCCCCAAGAAGCATAGCCTGAGACAAAATTTTGATGTAGGTAGCTAATTTTGGGAAGTGATCCAAGGGGAAAAAAAAATGAGGAAACCAGGAAGAAATAAAGAAAAGACCTTGGGCCAAAGCAAACACCTTGAAAAAATTGTGGTTACAGCTGCAGGTCACGAGGGCACAATCTCACTGGGAATATTCTGAGGAGGTATATACAGTGAACCTCGGAATTGTCTGCCCAAGAGAAACTTATTTATCTGCCACCTCCCGTTGGTCAAGAGTTGCCCCCAAAGGTGTCAGCCCTCTCCTATTTCCAGGCTATTGCATGCCCCTAAAACAACTGAGTTGGCACTGTAGGCATACTACAAGACAGTGGCAGAGAAGGATCACACAGAAAACAAGAAGCAAGGGGCGAGGCGCTGTCAGGATACATTCAGGAAAAAATAAAAAGTGGACATAGAAGATGTGAGAGTATCATGAGAAATGTTTACATGTACGCAACCTCGTAGTGTACTTACAAATAAACACACTGAAGTTCAGAAAGGAAAAGATTAAAATGTGAACATTTTATGTGTTTTTAGCTAATTAATCAATCAAATATCTTAAGCCCGTACTCTGTATAAAGCACTAAACCTGGAGTTGGGAGGAATGCAGAACAAACATATAATGCACATCCTGTCTTCATGCATCTTTAAATTCAAATGAGTCTAAACACCAACAATGTGAATAAAAACAGAAAATGCAAAGCAAATGTAATTAAAAAGCTGAAATTTGTTTGGTTCCGATTATATGGGTTCCAGAAGTTCAGAGGAAGAAAGGAATCAGTAAAGGCCAACGTTGCTAAGCAAAGCCTCATTGAAGAAGTCATACCTGACCAGGCTTGTTAGAATGAACACATGTTGACAGGAGGGAAAAAGGACAACTTGAATATTTTGGTGAGGTTAATATTGCTGCCATCCGTGCCCTCTCCTGGGGGAATTAATCTATACTCAGCCACTGTTGACCACATAGTAGTGTTTTCTGCCAGACAGTGCCATATCCCCAGTACTCAGACCAAACAGTGGCTTAGCTTAAGTGACCAGAAAAGTGTGGGTACGGAAAAGAGAGAGGGAAGGAGGAAGGGAGGAAGGGAGGAAGAGGGAGAGAGATTTAGCTCTGATAAATCTATCCAGAGTTTTAAGATTTGAAGTTATTGAATCAATCTATTTTAATTAATGCACACATGTAAGCTTACGGTTTCACACTATAATTTTTGATTCTTCATACTCCTAAATGTCATAATCTGGCCCTGCCACCAGGTGACTTGTTTGTTTCTAGCCACAACAGTGTCAACGAGAAGTAGGTATCTGACTCAAGGGCTACTGATTCTTAGCACTGTCAACAACCTGGGACATAGCCTTTTGTGAAAAGATAAACAAGTCCAATAGGTAACTCATTCTTGAGAAGCTGAAATTAAAATCTGAACTATTTGGCAGCCTACAGTCCATAAAAAGATGCCATGAGTTAGGCTAGGGGCCAAGTAAGGCTGTGAAAGGGCATCAAGTTTTAGATAAAGGATTCTAGTTGGTAGAGGGTGGAAAATGATGTATTAACAGATACACAGAGGAAAGAGAAGATCTGACATAAGCCCAAAAGGCTCATCTGTCCTTAGATGTGTTTTCAGGTCATCTTTCCAGGTCCAGCCCTCGTTCCAGCCCCAGGCATCTACTCTAAACATCAACTCCCTTCAATTAATATACCTTACAAGTCTGTTGTCTTGTTTTTTTCAACTAAATAAAAATCAATTTGAGGGGAAAAAGGTGAAGAATTAATGTATGAATAAGTATAATATGGAACAGAAAGATTGTCTTGAGTACACAGTAGAAGTTATGCATTGAAATTAGTGGGAAATAGGTTAAATACTATGGCAAGAAACTTGGAAAATCTGGATTTGGTACTATTTACCATTTTAAAAATCTTCTCTACACCTGATTTTTAACACTTTCACTAAGCTTAGAATAGGAGACCATGAGCCTTGGCCTTTCCTACGAGATAATTTACACAAGACACAATAATGGGAGCAGATAGAAGCATGAAATATTCTGCAAGTCACGCTCTCTGTTTGGAGAAATTATGCATACTTTTGACTTGATAATATTTCTATTAGATATCAAATAACACTAGTTCTCAGTACCTTAAGTAAGAATAGTTATGTTTGATGGCCTCATTTTCAGTCATCACATTCATAAGAGAGGGAATCCTGTCCCTCACCCTCTTTGAAAATGGAAAACAGATTATTTTCTTAGAGTTTGTTTGTAATGAAAGACTTTTTTATAGCACCTCATACGACTGAATGGAAAAAGAAGAACCTCTGATCTAAAGCTAATTTGTTATAAAACTAATAGGTAGAATAAGGCAAGAGTAAGACAGGCCTTGAGAGTTCATTAACACTCTATTAGGAATGCATTTTAAATAAAACAAGCTCGGTCCTCAACACATAGTTATTTTTTGAGGTTTTTATTATCGTTATGAAGAGAGATAAAACAAATGACCAAGCAAAAATAAGAGTAAACAGGTGATAAATATAATTCTTAAACATTTTTTAACAATTATATTTATATAATCTAATGTTTAAGAATTATATTAATATAATTCTTAAATTATATAAATATGGAAAGAGCAGAAAAAAATATTCTTAAACATTCAGAAGTCCTTGAGTGTAGTGATTGCTTTGGTATGACTTCAGTAATATGAGGACTATTCATTTGTTAAGAAAGAGAAAAAGAAAGAAAGAAAGAAAGAAAAAGAAAGAAAGAGAGAGAAAGAAAGAGAGAAAGAGAGAGAGAAAGAAAAAAGAAAGGAAGGAAGGAAGGGAGGGAGGGAGGGAGGAAGGAAAGGGAAGGAGAGAGGGAGGAGAAAGAAATAGAAAGATGGAGAAAGGAAGGAAAAGAGGGTAAGAGGGAAGGAAGGAAATAAGGAAGGAAGGAAGGAAATAAGGAAAGAAGGGAAGAAATTGTTGGCATACTAAAAAACAAAGCAAAATAATCTCTGCTCCCATTGTTAAAAGCATGGTTAGAATGACTTTCATACTAAAATCTCCTCCCCTCTATAGAGAATGGCATTTTTGAAGAGACCAGAGACCATCAGGACAATATTTAATAAAATATTATTTTCCTTTTTTGATTTTTTTTTAAGACAGAGTCTCACTCTAGTGTCACCAGGCTGGAGTGCAGTGGCGTGATCTTGGCTCACTGCAGCCTCCACCTCCCAGGTTCGAGCAAGCAATTCTTCTGCCTCAGTCTCCCCAGTAGCTGGGACTATAGACACACCAACACACCAGGCTAATTTTTGTATTTTTAGTAAAGATGGGGTTTCACCATGTTGGCCAGGCTGGTCACGAACTCCTGACCTCAGGTGATCTGTCTGCCTTGGCCTCCCAAAGTGCTGGGATTACAGGTGTGAACCACCATCCCTGGCCTTTTTTTTCCTTTTGATTGACTATCCAGTGCTATAGGAATCCAGATACTCCTTTATATAGAGCCAATATGTTAAATTTGTCTACCAAAAAAACCTTATGAAATGGGAATTAATTTGGCTAAATTTATATTCATGATGTTTAATGGGCCTGCGATACTTGTCTATGCTGCTCTCAAGTGCCATTCTCATGCTCTCTCTTTTTCCATTGACTGTTCTTTGCCAGAAAAAAAAGAAAAAAACTCTCCACTGGCTGACTTGATCTCTGTCAAATATCAAGCAAGAAATCCTCAATTAAAAACTGATAAATGATAAGAAACTACCAACTGTCAGACAGTTATAAAAGCAGCAGGTCTCTTTCCTCAGAAAAATGGCAGAGGCTCCACTTTGAATAGAATGATATGTTTCTAAAGGATTATTTATAACAAAATATTTACTTCCCCATTTTGTAGAATATAAAAGACAAACTTATGAAAAAATCATGAGACTTTCCTCTTGTTTTGCATGTTTTAGTGACATGCTGACCTGAGTCCAAAGAGAGAGATAAAAAGCTTTGATTAAGGTTCTAGGTAATAAAGACCTCTCCGGTTTTCTTCCTACTTACTTTCTCTTTACGGAGAGAAATGAAAGGATTATGGCCATATACATCAGCTCTGAGCAAAGTTATTCATTAAAAGAAATTTCCCACTGGGGCTTCGCAGCTATCCTTTCATCACCCCTCCCTTGGTGGTGGGATACACGTTTGGTGCAGCCTTTTGGGAATATCTTTAAAATTTAAAATACAGATATTCCTTGATCCTGACACTTGTATGAATATTTCTGTAGGATTGATTTTGAGAAAGAGAAATAAGCTCCTGACATCCAAGAATTGGCCTGGCACTTACAGTTAGGCCTGATGTTGCTTGTCTGGTGCCCACAGAGGTGTTCTGTTGGACATAACAGTCTCTTAGAACACCAACATCAGACAGGGTCACTTGGTGACTGTGACAAAATTAGATCACAGCAAAGCAAAACAACACTAGCAAACAAGTAAAGACCACTCCCTTGAACCTTGTCTAAAATTATCTAGCCACAATGCAAATTTTGTAAGTCCTTTCTAACACACTCTTACTGAGATAGCCCCTCGTGATGTGTGGTCTCCATTACTGCAATAAGCAATAATCCCAACTTACTTTCTGGTGGTCTTTGGCAACAGGGCAAGAACAGTTATTAGAGGTAGAATGTTTTTTACAAAATATTCATAATTGCAAAAATTAGAGACACCAATTTGCTCAGAAATATGAAAATGATTTAATTAGTTATGGTGCATTTACTTTATGAAACAACTCAAAAAAAATGTAAGGCAGACGCTTGAGTATTACAATGGAGAACTGTTGAGGTGTATGTTGGAAGACAGGGCAAGCAAGTTAAATATCAATTACAAAGAATAGCATACTAGCCTATCTTTAAGGAAAAACAAATGTGTGTGTGTGCATGTGTGTGTGTATCTGTGTGTCTGTGTGTAAAAGTTTGGGAGGAATACACACCAAACTCGTAACAGTGACATGGGGAAGAAACAAAAAACTTTCACATTCTAACGTAAACACCTTGTATTTTTCTAAATTTCATAAGGTTTTGTAATTACATTTATAATTTTTAGAAAGGATTATAATTTTTAAAAATTGGCCTCTTAGTTAACAAATGCCCATATAATTATATAATGTGTCTGTATGTATGTTGTACAGACTGAGTTTCCCTTATCTGAAATGCTTGGGGTTACAAGTGTGTTAGATTCAGAATTTTTTTGGGATTTTAGAATATTTGCATACACATAATGAGATATCTTGGTTATGGAACCAAGTCTAAACACAACATTCATTTATGTTTTACATATACCTTATACACATAGCCTGAAGGTAATTTTATGCAATAGTTTTAATAATTTTGTGCATGTTGCAAAGTTTTGATGGCATTTTGACTGTGACTCTTATTGATTTTGTGAAATAATATTTACCATATTATGTATAGTATCTTTGGTCTTCTTATTCAAAAAGTCTCCTTTGAAACTTTTGAGCACCCTTGATTAGTACAGAACTATAAATCACAATCTGATATGGATTCCTTGCACAAGGAAGAAACAATCTCATGAACCTACAGATACTTTTGTTATTCAGAAGCTTTGCCATAAATAGTCTTTCTCTATCCTAAAAAGACAGATATAAATTTTTCACAAGTCTGTAAACTTCAAAATAAAGCCTTACTATCTAACTAATCAGGTTAAAACAAATAAAATGAGATTTGACCATGCTCTGTCCAGGCATGGTGGTTCATGCATGTAATCCCAGCATTCTGGGAGGCCGAGGTGGGCATATCACTTAAGGCCAGGAGTTCAAGACCAGCCTGGCCAACATGATGAAAGCTCATTTCCACTAAAAATACAAAAAAAATTAGCCAGGTGTGGTGGTGTGTGCCTGTAATCCCAGCTACGAGGGAGGAAGAGGCATGAGAATTGCTTGAACCCAGGAGGCAGAGGTTGCAGTGAGCTGAGATCGTGACCCTGCACCCCAACCTGCACGACAGAGTGAGACTCTGTCTCAAAAAGAAAAAAAAAGTAAAGAAAATTGACCATGCTCTGTTCACAATCGTAAATTACAGATCCTCTATATTGTGTTTCCTGACACCAGCATCAGCCACATAATTTGTAAGGCCAAGGGCAAAATGGAAATGTGGGGTTCTTTGTTCAAAATGCAAGAAAAATGTACCACCAATGACACTAAAATAAAAACCTTCTCCTTTTATGACTTTCTCTTTCTTGGTCTGTCATAGTTCTTAATTTGCTCTTTATTGTCACACTCTCTGGAGCATGGCAATGTTCTTGGGCAAGTATAGACATTCACAAGCACTCAAGAACTGGACTATGATTTGGCCTATCTTGGAGTCCACCGGCTGCCAGTTCCCCCAGCCAGCCAGCCAGCAGCCAGATAGAAGCTTCATACCCTCCTTAGGAGAAGGGAAGTACAGCTAGGAATCTCCCTTTTCCATAAGGCTGCTGCTCTAACCAATCGCAAATGAGTGAACCTGAAATTTGCAACCCTTGCCTCTACCAGATCAAACTGAAAACTGGATGGGGTGGGGAAAAAAAGCTTGCCCCCAGGAGTCATGCACTATGATATTGCCAGCCAGTTGCCAAGCCCTGCCCCAAGATGCCATGGGGCTCAGGTAACCAGCCCCAGCCCTTCTTGTCTGGTTCCTAGACCCATGCCAAAGAGATGATTGTAGCAGTCTCTGAAAGATAGCAGGAGGTAGAAACCAGGAAGAGTCTGGAAAGCTGGGAGACAGAGGGAAGGCAGCAGAGAATCCATCCAAGGAGGCAGAGAGGTGGCAGGAAGCAAAGATTACATGTGATTCCAGGCTCCAAGTTCTCCTCTTCCCCTCACCACCATGCATACTCCATTATCCCATTTGACTTCACTTTTAAAATAGAAATTCAAAGAAAAATTATTATAATTATCAAGAGAGTGACTGCAGAGCATTCAACCTCAAGTTTGGCGTCCTTCTGAGCATGAGACCTTGTACAACTACACTAGTCTTGTGCCCATGAAGCTGGCCCTGCATGGTCCTTAACACTAAATATAAAGAGATACATCTACTCTCTGGGCATGGTGGCTCACACCTGTAATCCTAGCACTTTGGGAGGCTGAGGCAGGTGGATTACCTGAGTTCAGGAGTTTGAAACCAGCCTGGGCAACATGGTGAAACTCCATCTCTACCAAAAAAAAAAAAAAAAAAGCAAAAAATTAGCCAGGTGTGGTGGCATGCATCAGTGGTTCCATCTATTCTGGAGACTAAGGTGGAGGGATCACTTGAACATAGGAGGCAGAGGCTGCAGTGAGCCAAGATTGAACCATTGCACTCCAACCAGGGTGACAGAGCCCAACCTCATTCAAAAAAAAAAATTTATATCGTGATCACTGAGATATCAGACTATTTTACAACAGAGATTACCATTACCTTAACATCAAGTCTTTTATGAAATCTAAACGTTGAAAAAAGCATTTTAGAGAATGCCATGTAATCCTAAAACATGCTATTCAGGAGTATCATTGGTTCATGAAACATATTATGTAAATAGTCACTTGAATTGTACATACCATCCTTACTTTGTAGGAATTTTTCTTCTTTTCTTTTTGTGATACCTTAACTGAGTTAAGAAAAAAAACATTTATGTTAGCTTGTGTCCCTGCAGCTGCTATTATCAAACCGGTATTAAAGTACGCAGTCAGTTTTCTGAATCTAAGCACAAAAACAAATCTTTGTTTCTACTACAATTTCTCATACTTATATTTCTATTTTTCTTAAGGATTTTTAAAATTAGGAATAGCTGCTGAATTTCATCAAATGCCTTTTCCAGCATCTCTTATGATAATTTTTTCCTTTAATTTGTTCATGACTTAATTTATTTTGTTAAACTTTCCTGATATTGTCCTACCCTTGCATTGCCGGAATTATACCCTAGTTGGTCATTGCATGTCTGGCTTTGAAAATCTATGACATTCTAATTGTTACTTTATTTAAAATGTTTCCATTTGTATTCATAAGTGTGACTTCTCTGTAGTTTTTCTTTACTATCATTTTCAGGTTTTATTATTAAGTTTAATGCTTGATTTATAAAACAAAATATAAAGTTTAAAGAGTATTTTGATACCTATTATTTAAAGGTAAGATAGAATTTAGTGGTAGTGTTGTAGCTAGTTAGGCACAAGCAGGGCAGAAAAGGATTACACACACACACACACACACACAAGCAGGGCAGAAAAGGACTACACACACACACACACACACACACACACACACACACACACACTCAGAAATGTCAGGTGATGGTTATTAACTGTCTCTCTAAAAGAATAATTGGTCACAGCCGGTGCAAGAGAAAGGCAGTCTCCTAATAGATACAAAACACCTGAAACTGATGATGAGCAGCTTCCTGATAAGATCTCAGGAGCTGGGTAAGTGGGCTCAAGCAAGTGCGTGTGGACAGCCCACCCCAAGGGAAGAATCAGGAGAGAAGTGACTCAACACCCCAGAAGTACGCTAATGTAATAAACTTTCATTCCTGCTCTAAAACTTGCCTCAGTGGCTCCTTCTGCCTTATGCTCCTCAGTCAAATTCTTTCTCCTGAGGAAGCAAGAATTGAGATTGCTGCAGACCCATACGGATTCACTGCTGCTAACAGTGGAGAATTTAGTACTGGTATGTTTTGTAGTGGTAAGTCTTTAATCACCTTTCCAGTATCTTCTGTGGTTACTGATTTATTAGTTACTTCTGTTTGGATTCGCCTTAGAGAGAGAGAGACGTACGTACATGTACACTAGAATTTCAAACGTTTTGCAATAGAATTGCATACATTCTTTTTTTTACCATTTTAATATCTTGTGAATATGTATTATATTTACTCTCAATATTTTTATTCATCCTTGCCTTAATTTTATAGTTGTTTTTTGTTGTTTAAAGTCAACTTTTGCTTTTGATAGTTTCCTCTAGAAATCTGCTTTTTTGCCTAATGCCTTATGATGAGTTGTAGTTTCCATTATTTTATTATTTCTGCTTTAATAATTAAGCTATTTAAGGCTAAAAAGTTTTCTCTAAGTTCATCTTGCACTGTGTCTCATTGATTTTGATGTGGTTTCTTTTATTCTTAATTTCAAGATAATCTGTAATATCACTTTTAAATTCCTTTTAGATCCAAAGATTTTATGTAAGAATGTGTGCCTTAATTTCCATGTATTTAAATTTTTAGTCACTTTAAAATGTATTGATTTCTAATTTTATTTTATTCTCATCAGCAACTGAGACCTAGAAATAATATCCCTACTATCTTTAAGTATTGCTTTGTGATCAAGCACATGATTGAATTGTGTGAATGTTTAGGAGACATACGAAAGTGTATTCTCCATTCAAGTAGTACAATTTATACACACACATAAAATCAAGTTATTGAGTATACTGATAAATTCCACTATACTTACTTTGATACCTACTAGAGCCTTATTATTTAGAAATGTTGAAATGCATTATTTCTCTCAACGGTATTTAATCAAATTATCATTTTTTTTATTTAGTTTTTGCTTACTGTACATGATAGCTATATTGACTAATCACAGAATTTGATGACAGTTTTCTTAAGTTGAACTTTTGAAATAACTTCCTTATGTATCTTTCTCTTCCTTAGTGTTTTAATGTTAAATTCCACCCTCTTCAATGTTAATATTACCAGTATGCTTTCTGATAATTCTTGTTAGCCTTGTCTTTTTTGCCCATTCTTTTATTTTCAGCTTTTCTTCACATTTTATTTTAAGTGTGTTTGTTTTAAACAGTATGGAATGGATTTTCTGTTTGACTCAGTCTGATAGTTTCTGCTTTAAATAATGTTATATAGCTTCTTGGTATTTCATATAACATATATATTCATCACCTGTGTTATTTTTTGTACTTCTTGTTCTTAATTTTTGCTGTTTTTTTCCCCTAGTTTCTATTCATTCGCTTTGTTTGCTCTTTTAATATGGAAGTTCTACTGTGTTTTCTTACTCTGCAAGTGGTTATTTGTCTTTCCTTGACAGTCAAACATATATTTTCCTACTATTATATGAAAACAAGATATAATTTATTTTCATCACCATTGTTGCTATTTTCTCTTCTGCACAATATGGCATGAATTTTAGAGTCAGGGTTCTCACTTCTCTCACCCTTCACTCCCTTTGAGAACTTTGATGGTTCTTTCTCAGCCTCTTCCTCTTTCCCTGCCTAATCTCAACTGTTAAACTTTGCTGAGATAATTTAGTATTTTAATTTATAATAATTACAGTTATTTTCATACAATGTATCTTTTTTCCTTCTTTCTCTTCTTTCTTTCTCTTCTTTCTTTCTTTCTTTCTTTCTTTCTTTCTTTCTTTTTTTTAAGACAGAGTCTTACTCTGTCACCCAGGCTGCAGTACAGTGGCATGATCTTGGCTCACTGCAACCTCTACCTCTCCTGGATTCAAGCCATTCTCATGCCTTACCCTCCCAAGTAGCTGGGATCACAGGCATGCACAACCACACCCAGCTAATTTTTGTATTTTTAGTAGAGACAGAGTTTCTCTCTGTTTGCCAGGCTGGTCTTGAACTCCTGACTTCAGGTGATCCACCCATTTCAGCCTCCCAAAGTTCTGGGATTACAAGTGTGAGCCACTGCACCCAGCCTTCTGTTTTAGGAGTTGGTTTTTAACATTTAGATTACACATTCCCAGTCATCCTCTCATTAACCACTTAAATATAATTTTATATAGCATAAATGTATAATATAAATTTTTATACATAATTTATGTTGTATGTATATACCATATATATATACACACATACATACATATATAGATTTTTCTTGTCACTTTTTCTCATCATTTTTTCTCTTCTCATATTCCCTATTTTGAAGTCTGTTCTGATTCATTTGTTGGTTAGAACCTGCATATTTTCTTCAGAGAGGGTATACTGAAAACATACTCTCTGAATTATTGCACATTTGCAAATACCTACTTTTCCTTAAGTGAACAATATCTGGGCTGCATACAGTATACACAAGTGGAAGCTCTCTTCTCCCTGTAGTACTTGATAATGTTTCTAGGATTCACTCTCCTAGATAGACGTTTAATGTCAGTTTGGTGTTCCTTCTATATAATTTCTGTTCTGAAACTTGCATAATTTTTTCTTTATCCTTAGTGTTGGAAATTTTACTTATATATCTTTTTTAAGTTCTGCCTGGAAACTAAATTTTCAAAAGGAAAACTCAGACTTTTTTTAAGTTTCTTCTAGCATTTATTAATTATTGATTCTCTTCCACCTGTTCTTTTTTAATTCTTCTGGACCTCCTAGCAGGTCTTCTTGATAGTTCCTCCTACTCCCCCTTTTATCCCCTCATAATTTCTGTACCTTGGAATTTCTACTCTGTGTTTTGAGATATTATTTCCATTTGATCTTCAAGATCACTATCAGTTTCTTAATGGAAACCATTGTCTCAGTCAATTCACTTACCAATTTATAATTTTAAAAATCTTAAGAGTTTTTTTTTCTTAATTCAAATTTAGGGAAAATAAAGTGACTATGATATATTAGAATCTTCTTAAGAGCTCGGCTTTTATCATGTTTGTCTGTTTAATCATTTTTCAAGGTAAAATTCACATAAAGTCATTTCATAATGAACAATAGACAGTACATTTACAGTGCTCTATAAGCACCTCTGTGTAGCTTCTAAACATTTTCATCAATCCAAAGTAAAACTCCCCTCAGTTCTTGATAATGACCAAAATGCATTCTACCGCTGGATTTATCTATTCTAGATATTTCATATAAATGGAATCATACAATATGTAATTTTTTACGCCAGAATCTTTCATTTAACCTAATGTTTTTGAGGTTCACCCACCTTGTAGCATATATCAATACTTTATTCTTTTTAATGACTGAATGACCTCTCATTTTAAATACATATCAAACTTTGCATATTCCTTCATTTGTTGATGGACATTTATACTGTTTCTACATTTTTACTATTGTAAATATCAAATATATGGTTTGCAAATATTGTCTTTCATTCTATGTGTTGTGTTTTCAGTTAACTGTTCTGTAATGCACAAAAGTTTTTAATTTTGGTAGAGACAAATTTATTCTATTTTTTTGTTGTTTTTGTTGCTATGCTTCTGGTGACATATCTAAGAATCATTACTAAATCCAAGGTTATAAAGATTTATTTCTTTGTTTTTTTCTAAGAGTTTTATGGTTTTAACTTCTGTATATAGATTGTTGGTCTATTTTGAGTTCATGTTTGTATGTAGTGTGAGGTAGGGGTCTACCTTAATTCTTTTGCATGTGGAAATCCAGTTGTCCTAGCACAACTTGTTAAAGAGACTGTTCTTTTCCCATTAAATTGTTGTAGCATGATTGCTAAAAATCAGTTGTCTATAATTGTATGATTTTATTTCTCGACTCTCAATTATATTCCAGTGGTCTATATGTGGACCCTAATGTTAATACCACACTGTTTTGATTACTTTAAGCTTTGCAGAAAGTTTTTTATTTGTTTTATTTAACTTATATTTTGAGTTCAGTGGTACAAATGCAGATTTGTTACATAGGTAAACTTGCGTCATGGCGTTTGTTGTATAGATCATCACCCAGCTATTAAACCTAGCACTGATTAGTTATTTTCCTGATCCACTTCCTCCTCCTACCCTCCAGCTTCCAAAAAGCCCCAGTGTGTGTCGTTCCTCTCTATGTGGCCATATGTTCTCATCATTTAGCTCCCACTTATAAGTGAAAGCACACCATGTTTGGTACCTATTCCTTTGTTAGTTTGCTAATGATAATGACTCCAGCTCCATCCATGTCCCTGCAAAGGACATTATCTCATCTATGTCCCACATTTTCTTTATCCAGTTTATCACTGATGGGCATTTGATTTCATTTCCTTGCTATTGTGAGTAGTGCTGCAATGAATATACACATCCTTGTGTCTTTATGATAGAATGATTTCTATTTCTTTGGGTATATACTTAGTAATGGGATTGCTGGGTCAAATGGTATTTCTATCTTTAGGTCTTTGAGAAATCACCACACTGTCTTCCACAATGGCTGAACTAATTTATACTCCTACCAACAGTGAGTCAGCATTTCTTTTTCTTCACAACTGCACCAGCATTTGTTATTTTTTGACTTTTTAGTAATAGTCATTCTGACTTGTCTGAGAAAGTATCTCTTTGTGGTTTTGACTTGCATTTCTCTAATGATCAGTGATGCTGAGTTTTTTTCATATGCATGTTGGCTGCATGTATTTTTTTTTAAATATTTGTTCATGTCCTTTGCTAAGTTTTTTATGAGGTTGTTTGCTTTTTTCTTGTGAATGTGTTTCAGTTCCTTATAGATACTGGATATTAGACCTTTGTCTGATACATAGTTTGTAAAAATTTTCTCTCCCATTTTGTAGGTTTCCTTTTCACTCTGTTGCTGGATTCTTTTGCTGTACAGAAGCTCTTTGTGTAATTAGATCCCAATTGTCAATGTTTGCTTTTGATGCAGTTGCTTTTGGCGTTTTTGTCATGTAATCTTTGCCCAACTCTATGTCCAAACTGGTATTGCCTAGGTTGTCTTCCAGAGTTTTTATAGTTTTTTGTTTTACATTTAAGTCCTCAATCCATCTTGAGTTAACTTTTGTTTATAACCTAAGAAGGGGATCCAGTTTCAATCTTTTGCATATGGCTAGCCAGCTGTCTCAGCACCATTTATTGAATAGGGAATCCTTACCCCCATTGTTTGGTTTTGTCAGGTTTGTCAAACTAAGATAGTTGTAGGTGTGAGGTCTTATTTCTGGGTTCTGTATTCTGTTCCATTGGTCTATGTGTCTATTCTGATACCAGCACCATGCTGTTTTGATTATTGTAGACCTGTAGAATAGTTTGAAGTCAGATAGCATGTTGCCTCCAGCTTTGTTCTTTTTGCTTAGGATTGCCTAGGCTATTTGGGGCCTTTTTTTTTTTTGGTTCCATATAAATTTTAAAAAATAGTTTTCTCTAGTTCTCTGAAGAATGTCAATGGTAGTTTAATATAAATGGTATTTAATTCATAAATTGTTTTGGGCCGTATGGCCATTTTCAAAATATTGATTCTTCCTATCCATGAGTATGGAATATTTTTCCACTTGTTTGTGTCATCTCTGGTTTCTTTTAGTGGTGGTTTGTAGTTCTCCTTATAGAGGTCTTTCACTTCCCTAGTTAGCTGTTTTCCTAGATATTTTATTCTTCTTCTGGCAATTGTGAATGGGAGTTTGTTCCTGATTTGGTTCTTGGCTTGGCTGTTGTTGGTGTATAGAGATGCTAGTGTTTTTTGCCCATTGATTTTGTATCCTGAGACTTTGCTGAAGTTGTTTATCAACTTAAGAAGCTTTTGGGCTGTGACCATGGGGTTTTCTAGATATAAGATTACATCATCTGCAAATAGAGATAGTTTGACTTTCTCTCTTCCTATTTGAATGCTCTTTATTTCTTTATCTTATCTGATTGCCCTTGCCAGAACTTCAAATATTATGTTTAAATAAGAGTGGTGAGAAAGGGCATCTTGTGCCAGTTTTCAAGGGTAATTCTTCCAGCTTTTGCCAATTCAGTATGATGTTAGCTATGAGTTTTTCATAGATGGCTCTTATTATTTTGAGGTATGTTCCTTCAATACCTAGTTTATTGGAAGTTTTAAACATAAACGAATGTTGAAAATTTTATCAAAAGCCTTTTCTGCATCTATTGAGATAATCATGTGGTCTTTGTCTTTAATACTGTTTATGTGATGAATAACATTTATTAATTTGCACATATTAACCAACCTTGCATCCTGAGGATAAAGCCAACTTGATTGTGGTGGATAAGCTTTTTAATGTGCTGCTGAATTCAGTTTGCCATTATTTTGTTGAGAGTTTTACATCAATGTTCATCAAGGATATTGGCCTACAGTTTTCTTTTTTTGTCGTATCTCTGCCAGGTTTTGGTATCAGTATGATGCTGGCCTCATATAATGAGTTAGAGAGGCGTTTCTCCTCCTCAGTTTTTTGGAATAGTTTCAGTAAGAGTGGTACCAACTTTTCTTTGTACATCTGGTAGACTACAGCTGTGAATCTATCTGGTCCTGGGCTTTTTGTTTGTTTGTTTGTGGGCTGTTAATTACTGCCTCAATTTCACAGCTTGTTATTGGTCTATTTGGGAATTCAGTTTCTTTCTGGTTCAGTCTTGGGAGTATGTATGTGTCCAGGAATGTATCCATTTCTTCTAGATTTTCTAGTTTATGGACATAGAAGTGTTCATCGTATTCTCTGATGGTTGTTTGTATTTCTGTGGGATCAGTGTAATATCACCTTTGTTGCTCTGATTGTGTTTATTTGATTCTTCTCTCTTTTCTTCTTTATTAGTCTAGCTAGTGGTCTATTTTATTAATTTTTTAAATTAGCTCCTAAATTTATTGATCTTTTGAATGGTTTTTTATGTTTCTATCTCCAGTTCAGTTCTAATTTTGGTTATTTCTTGTTTTCTGCTACCTTTTGGATTTGTTTGCTCTTGATTCTCTAGTTCTTTAGCTGTTTAGGTTATTCATATGAGATCCTTCTACCTGTCCAATGTGGGCATTTAGTGCTATAAATTTCCCACTTAATACTGCCTTAGTTGTGTCCTGGAAATTCTGGTATGTTGTATCTTTGTTCTCATCAGTTTCAAAGAACTTCCTGATTTCTGCCTTCTTTCGTTATTTACCCAAAATTCATTCAGGAGCAGGTTATTCCATTTTCATGTAATTGTATGGGTTTGAGTGAACTTCTTAGTCTGGATTTTACATTTGATTGTGCTGTGGTCCGAGAGACTCTTTGTTATGATTTCAGTTCTTTTGTGTTTGCTGAAGAGTGTTTTACTTCTGATTATGTGATTGATTCCAGAATAAATGCCATGTGGTTATAAAAAATGTATATTCTGTTGTGTTGAGGTGGAAAGTTCTATATAATCTGTAAGGTCCATTTGATCTAGGGCTAAGTTCAGGTCCTGAATATCTTTGTTAATTTTTTGTCTCAATGATCTGTCAAATATTGCCAGTGGGGTGCAAAATCTCCCACTATTAGTGTGTGGGAGCCTAAGTCACTTTGAAAGTCTCTAAGAACTTGTTTTATGAAGCTGAGTGCTCATGTGTTAGTTGAATATATATTTATGATAGTAAGCTCTTCTTGTTGAATTGAACCGTTTACCATTACATAATGCCTTCTTTGTCTTTTATGATATTTGCTGGTTTAAAGTCTGTTTTGTCAGAAACTAGGATTTCATCCCTTGCTTTTTCTGTTTTCCATTTACTTGGTAAGTTTTCCTCCCCCCTCCTATTTTGAGCCTTTGTGTGTTATTGCATATGAGATAGTCTCCTGAAGACAGCATACGAACGGGTTCTGGTTCTTTATCCAACTTGTCATTCTGTGTTTTTTAATTGGGGCATTTAGTCCATTTACACTTAAGGTTAGTATCGATATGTTTGGATTTGATCCTTTCATCATGATCTTGGCTGGTTATTTTGCAGACTGTTTATGTGGTTGCTTTATTGCGTCACTTGTCTATGTACTTCAGTGTGCTTTTGTAGTGGCTGGTAATGGTCTTTCCTTTCCTTATTTAGTTTTTTCATGCTCTCCATGTTCAGAGAAACTTCTCTAGGAATGAACTATAGAAATGGTCCCTGAAAGTGTAGTCTTTGTAAAGGTTTGGAAATCAGAAAATGTGAGTCCTCCAACATTATTCTATTTCAAGATTGTTTTGGCTATTAGAGGACACTCACAATTCCATACTAGTTTGAGAATTAGCTGTTTCTCTTTTTCAAAAAACATCATTGGAATTTTCATAAAGATTGCATTAAATATATAGATTTATTTGGGTAGTATGACCTCATTACAATATTGAGTTTTCAAAATCATTAACACTAATGTGTTTCCTTTTATTTAAGTCTTCTGAAATTTCTTTCAGTAATGTGTTGTAGTTTTCAGTGTACAAATCTCTCACCTCTGTATTAATCAGGGTTCTCCAGAGAGACAGAACCAATAGGATATATATAGAAATATATAGAAGGATATTTATTATTTAGCATTGGCTCACACAATTACTGAGGCTGAGAAGTCACATGATCTGCCATTTGCAAGCTGAAGATCCCAGAAAGCTGATGGTATAGTTTCAGTCCAAATGAGAAAGCCTGACACTGGAGGGCTAAGACTGTTAAGTCTCAGTCCAAGTCTGAAAGCCTGAGAACCAAGACCACTGATGTCTGAGGGCAGAAGAAAATGGATTCCCCAGCCGAAGCATAGAGCCAGTTTACTCTTCTTCTGCCTCTTTGTTCTATTCAACCTTCAGCAGATTGGAAGGTGTTCACCCATATCAATGAGGATAATCTTTACTCAGCCTACCACTTCCAATATTAATCTCTTTTGAAAACATCCTCACAGACACATCCAGAAATATTTTATCGGCTATATGGGCATCTCTTAGCCCAGTTAACACATAAAATTAACCATCATAATATCGTTGGCTAATTTTTTGGGAACATTTTATTCCTTTGATATTACTGTAAATTGAATTTCTTAATTTTCAGATTGTTTATTAGAGGTATATAAGAGCACAATTAATTTCTATGTATTGATCTTGTACTCAAAAACTTTACTGAATTTGTTTATTAGATTTAGTAGTTTTTTGGGGTGATTTTTGGGCTTTTCTATCATGTTATCTGGAAACAGAGATAGTTTTATGCTTTCACTTCAATTTTGATAACTTTTGTTTCTTTTTCTTGCCCAGTTACTCTGGCTAGAACTTCCAGTACAATTTGAATAACAATGATCAAGGCAACCTCCTTGTTTTCTTCCTGATCTTAGAGAAAATGCTTTTGTTCTTTGATCATTGAGTATAATGTGCATAGCTGTGGATTTTCCACAATGCCTTATACTGTGTTGAGGAAGTACCCTTTCATCTTTTGGCTTAGTTTGCTCTTTGTTTTTTTCTAACTTTTAAGATATAAAGTTAGGTTATTGATCTTTACTTATATTTTAAATTTGTTTTTAAGTTTTTATTTGTTTCTTCCAGCAGTTCTTTTTTTATAGTTCTTTCTTCTTTTTTCATGAGTGCTATATCCCCTTAAGTGAGTTGGTATTTTTCTTTGACTATTCATCAGGATTCAGCCAGCCACTGGGCTGCCTTAGGCGGTGTCATTTCTAAAAGTGGTGCTAATCTCGGTGGACTATACCTCAGTGAGCTTAGCCGCAGAGGAGCCAGCAATTTACCAGTGCTCTGTCTGACAATGCAAAGAAATCTCTCTGCCTCTAGACGCTTCTGTAAGACAAGTTTTCTAGCCATTCCATCTTCAAGGTAGAGAGAATTCACTAGCCCACTTAATAAGATTCCCTGTATCTTCTCAGATCCACCAGGCTTGAATACAGCCCCTAAAGATAGTCACAAGAATCTCCATGAGCCAAAATTAGCTTAAATATTCTCCCCACTTGTTGTTTCAGGGCTCTTTGCTACTGGTGCACAGTCTATAATCTATTCCAGGAGGGCAATTTCAATATGTCCTCTATTTTCAGACCTGGAAAAGCTCAAGGCTTCTAGCTTCACATTTCCCCACACCTCTACCTGTCAATATAGCAACTGCTGACTCAGGAAAGGTAGTTATCTAAACTGAAGTTAAGAATATACATAGGGGAACAGTGGTATATTTTAACTGCCATCTTCTTAGTCATTTTAAAATATGTATATATAGAGGCCAGGCATGGAAGCTCACACTTATAATCCCAGAGCTTTGGGAGGCTGAGGCAGGTAGATCACTCGACGTCAAGAGCTTGAGACCAGCCTGGCCAACATGGTGAAACACACTCTCTACTGAAAATAGAAAAAATTAGCTGGGCATGGTGGTTCATACCTATAATCCCAGATACCCGGGAGGCTGAGGGAGGAGAATTGCATGAACCCAGGAGATGAAGATTGCAGTGAGCCAAGATCATGCCACTGCAGTCCAGCCTGGGCAACAGAGTAAGACTCCATCTAAAAAAAATAAAAATAATAAAAATAAAATATACGAATAGGTAGTTATTTTTTTAAATTTATTTATTTTATTGTACTTTAGATTCTGGGGTACATGTGCAGATTATGCAGGATTGTTGCACAGGTACACACATGGCAATGTGGTTTGCTGCCTCCATTACCCCCATCATCTACATCTGGTAATTATTTTTTTAATTTAACAAACAGTTTTGTTCTGTCTTGCAGCCATCCTTTATACATTGGAATGCATCTTAGAATTTTAAATGGGAAATATGATTAATATACAAAAATTTCATATATGAGTAAATTTTCAGGTACTCGTCTCAATTATTCATCTACCTTGTGTAAATAATATAATCACCATTATATTATAATAGAGGCAGAAGAATCGCTTGAACCCAGGAGGTGGAGATTGCAGTGAGCTGAGATCACACCACTGAACTCCAGCCTGGCGACATAGTGAGATTCCATATCAAAAGAAAAGAAAATCTCTTCCATATATTTTCTCCAAGCAAAATGCAAAGCTTCACTTCTTCCTTGTCGACAAATATTTTTTTTTTAAGTCACAGAAAATAGATCAATTGAAACTTTGGAATAAACTTACTAGTCAGAAAATCTACCCAAAGTCATCAGAACTGGTGACTGATTACAATCAAAACAGATTGTAATTTGGACATACATGATATCACAATCTTAATAATCTTTATAAGGCAGTGGTTCTTAAATGGCATTTAGTTTTCAGTCATTGACAATAAATGGATTGTTGTAAGCCCCTAGAGAACTTTTTGAAACTGTTATTAATAAATACTGCCCACACTTCCAAAAATCTATTGCAAGGTTTTTTTCCTTCTCAAAATATTTTTCTCTAGTTTTCCAAATTGTGAACAAGTTAGTGTTTCAACACTCTCTCATACAATTTACATTTGACTGATTATCCAACCACATCAAAATACAAAAAACATATTCCTCATTATTCATATACTTTATATAAATAGCAATAATTTTGAGATTATCTCAAATCATGTTTGCAAATGTATATTAAAATTATAACAGTTTTACCCTTTTGCTTACAGTAGTCTCATAAACTACTCATTTGTCACCATTAACATAGCAAGAGATTTTTCACCAGCTGATGATAGATGAATAAATAGTAATTTAAGAAGTTGCTACATATAATATTACCTTATATATCTGTACTTTGCTGATTTGTCTTAGAGTGTTCAAATACTTGTTTTTATTTTCTTAGTATGCTCATCTTTTGACAAGTAAGAGAAATGAAACTATTCTTTAATTATACTAGTAAACAAGAAATAAGTGGAAAATTTTGCTTGCACAGTTACATGATATTCAAATTAACTGATTCTAAATTTTAAAAGAAAAAGATACTATCAGTTTTATTTTTGTTTTTGTTTTTGCTTTGAAATGGAGTCTTGCTCTGTTGCCAGGCTGGAGTGTAGTGGTGCAATCTTGCCTCACTGCAACCTCCGACTCCCTTGTTCAAGCGATTCTCCTGCCTCACCCTCCCCAGTAGTTGGGATTACCGGCACGCGCCACCACATCCAGCTAATTTTTTTTTTTTTTTTTTTTTTTTTTTTTTTGAGACAAAGTCTCACTCCGTCACCAGGCGCCAGTCTGGAGTGCAATGGCGCGACCTCGGCTCACTGCCACCTCCACCTCCCGGGTTCAAGCAATTCTCCTGCCTCAGCCTCCCGAGTAGCTGGAGCTACAGGCACGCGCCACCACGCCCAGCTAATTTTTTTGTATTTTTAGTAGAGACGGGGCTTCATCATGTTGGCCAGGATGGTCTCGATCTCTTGACCTCGTGATCTGCCCGCCTCGGCCTCCCAAAGTGCTGGGATTACAGGCGTGAGCCACCGTGCCCAGCCTAACTTTTATATTTTTGGTAGAGACAGGGTTTCACCATGTTGGCCAGGATGGTCTTGATCTGCTGACTTTGTGATCCACCCGCCTCAGCCTCCCAAAGTGCTGAGATTACAGGCGTGAGCCACCGTGCCCAGCCTCAGTTTTATATCTTTGTCATTAGCTACACATACATTTAATAGCTTTTAAAAATACTAATTTTATTTTCTATCTGAATAGCTTACCAATACTATCTGAACAAGATTTCTCTGCTTGCAGCTGGTCTTTGCTTATGACTCTATAAGGTAACATATTGTGATTTGGAGGTGCAGCTGTGACTAAAAGTTCCAGTGTACTACTCATGCCACATTTCACAATGAACATAGTGCAGACTGTTGCACAGGATTCAGACTTCATTCACAGATTTACCCAAATTGTGTATCAGCCATGTATATTCATAACTCATGGATAATTTTATTTTTAATAACTTTTAATATAATAATAGTATTATTTGAAATTTTGGGAAACAAGGAAAATTATGAAGAAGAGCTAATGTTCATGAATTACATTTACCACTAAATTTACATTTCAGTGTGTATTTTTTATAAATATATACATACAGTCCCCCCAAGTAAAGATCATACTATACATATTATTTTGAAGATATTTTCCATACTAAGTATAATATCATACAATTTTTAAACATACTGGGGATTTGTTTATCTTTAAGTTGCAATTCTTCTGAGGTATAATTGTAACTATACCATCATTCCATGCTCAGAACAGTAAATTTGTTTCTTATAGACACCCAAACTCTCATTGAATTTTGCCTAGATACTGTTAAGAATTTACTCTCTCTTTTAAATAATTAATAAGAATGAGTACCCTAGTGGCTTAAACTCATAATAGATGTGGCTTATTAAAGGTAAAAGGTTTCTTAGTAGTTGTATTTTAATTATTAAACTCTAAATTGTATCAGCATTTTCACTTTTATTTCTTATAATTTCAAGATTTTTAATATTCAGGGGGTACATGTGAAGGTTGTTACATGGGTATATTGCATGATCTTGAGGTTTGGGATACAACTGATCCTGTCACCTAGGGACTGAGCATAGCATATCCAATAGTTTTACAGCCCTTGCGCCCCTCTCTTCCTCTCCTGTCTAGTAGTCCTCAGTATCTGTTGTTACCATCCTTATGTCCTTGAGTGCCCATGTATAGCTCCCACTTGTAAGTGAGAAAATGAGGTATTTGGTTGTCTGCTGTTGCATTAATTCTCTTAGGATAATAGCTTCCAGGTGCATCCATGTTGCTGCAAAGGACATCATTCTTTTTTTTTTTTTTTTTTTTTTTTTTTTCTGGCTGTGAGTATTAGCGTTTTTAAAAATGTAAGAGTGTGAAAAAGCTGAGACGAGCTACTGTGTATGTGAGATTTTTGTTGTTGGTACTTTTTTTTTTATTAAGGCACATTTAGGGATGTTATTCTAAATGATGAAAAGTATTTAATACTTCAGTAATTTATGAAAGTTAAAAGTAGCATTCATAAGTAGATAGTGAGTTTTTTGTTTTGCATCCAATTTATTCAAACACTTCGTTTTGCAAAGGTTACTTAGAAATTAACTATGAACCCATTAAGGGGCTGACGTGTGTGCTTCTCTTCATCCTCAGTGCCTAAGACAAAACTTTTTGTTTGTTGCTGCTGCTACTGCTTCTACTGGTGTGCATAAAATTGGTAAGAAAATTATATTGCTTTCTGTTTTACTTTGTTGCTCATCAATAATTTAAGAGAGTTAAGGAATACCTAGGTAACCTCCAAGATGGAGTTCCACAAATATGATATAATAAAGCAAAAAAAATCAAAGTTATCTCTTGGTAGAAGTATTAAAAAGATTTTGAAATCTGGGTATAAAAATTGATTTGGGAGGATCAATTATGTGCCCAGGTTCATAAGCAAAGATCTTGCAGTGAAGAACTCACATATCCCTTATTACTCTGGCCTGACTTTCTCTCAATTCTTGCACACTAAATAAGGCCCTCAACCCTTTGGCCTTAACAGATAATGTGTTTTATGACAATTACTACTGCTCGTTAAGCATCCTTCATTTTAGTAATAAACTATATTCTTAAGATTTAACATATCAGCTACAAAGCACCAAAATATTGTTGGTGTTCAATTTATTTATTGGTGCTTGACCTTAGAGAAAACAAATATGATTTGATTGGTATCCCTGGACCCTAGCTACTGAAGTTCTGAAGCATGCAAGTGTGGATTGACTGCCAATATCAGAGGTCACCATCTACGATTCCTCAGAGGATGGGGCTACTAAAAACAGTATCTCCTAGAGTTTTTATGGTGTTAGGCCTCATGTTTAAATCTTTAATCCATCTAGAGTTAATTTTTATATAAAGTATAAGGAAGGGATCCAGTTTCAGCTTTCTGCACATGGCTTGCCAGTATTCCCAACACATTTATTAAATAGGAAATCCTTTTCCCATTGCTTTTTTTTGTCAGGTTTGTCAAAGATCAGATGGTTGTAGTTGTGTGGCATTCTTTCTGAGGCCTCTGTTCTGTTCCATTGGATTATATCTCTGTTTTGGTAGCAGTACCATGCTGTTTTGATTACTGTATCCATTTTGATTGAAGCTAAGCGGCAGGGGAAAGAGGTAAAGAGGATAGGACAATTTTCACCAAGCTGTTTGGCTTCGTGTTCTCTGGCCTTGGAAGGTAGTTAAACTTAGTGAGTATGAATGGATCCCTAGAAGATTTAAGCTGACTGTCTTTTGGAACATTTTCACAGGCTATTTAGACAGTTTTTTGCATGCCTATGATTCTAGCATCTAGTTTACCCAAGAGGATGCATGTATCTTCTTTGTGATTACTGGTCCTCCTTGCCCATCTACTGAGCATCCTGCAAGTCCATTTCTCACCTCATTCTGCTGAGACCCTTTAAGCCAACAACAGGACCTATTAGACAGGAGGTTGCGGTGCTCTGCCATGTACTCCACATTTGGGTCATAGCATCTCCTGCTTCAACAAACTCTGTGAACATATGATGATTTCGATGCTTCAGCAGCAGTCTCCTGCCACAAAAGCAGGTATTCATCACTTCTCTAATCCTTTGATACTCTGATAGGAGGAAAAGCTAGTCTTAGCTTTCTAAGGCACAGAACCAGTCTTCTATATTTCAAAAATATTTGTGTGGCTTTATGCTTTGAACTAAAAGGGGATAACAGGAACAGGAATGCCCTTATACCTTAAACAACTAAAAATGAATCAACATATAAGAAATAGTGATTTTCAATCTGAGAAAGAATAACCAAAGGAAGTAAAATTATTAATTTCCCCAGCTAACTGCCTCAAGGAGTTTCCTAGAAGCATCACAGGAAAGGGGAAGCCAAGCAGAGGCCATCAGATTCCCTGAGTTAAACAAATAAGCTCGGAGCCTGGAGGAGGCCTGAGGAAACTAGAGTTCTCAAGACAGAGTGCAGGATGGGGAGAGCTCTACACAGAGATCTCACAGAGTTACAGGGGGTCTGCATTTGAGTCGTCAGCTGGAAGACTGGAAGACTTCACCAGTGCAAAGAAACTACCCCAAAATGAGAAAATCATCCAGAAAGAGCAACAGGAACAATCCCCAGGGCTAACACAAGGCTGAGAATCTTTTTAATTTCTAGCAGCTAAAGAAGTAAGCTTCATAATTCAAGGTACATTGGGTGAAATACCAAAGGATATTGTTTTAGGAGTAGGGCAAAATTAGCTCTAGCCTAAATACTTTTCTGGGGTATATTACAAAGATTAAAAGCAACCTGGAAAGAATTAAATAGTGTCTAGGTAATGCACATCAGAAAAAAAAGCTCAAGAACACTTATAGAAATACAAAAGTATTTAGTGCTCACCAGAGGAAAATTTAACAATGCTGGCATTGAACTAAAAATTACTTGGTAGGCAAAGATGCAAAAATAAAGGTCATGGTGGGGAGAAAAATAACCTGAAATGAAACAGGTGATGAACTTACTAAACAAGGACTTAAATGTATTTATTAAAGCTATAGTCCATCTGTTAAAAAGAGGAAAAATTGAACACATTGAGTAAATACATGAAAGATATTTTTAACAGACCCACATTAACTACCTAGAGATGAAAAATACAATTACTAAAATGAAAAGGAATAAACAGCATATTAATAAAGATGCAGGATAAAAGTTGATAAACTTGAAGACATAGCAATAGAAACCATCCAACAGAAACCACAGAAAGAAAAAAGAATTAAAGAAAAACTCAGCATCAGTGAGGTGTGGGACAACTTCAAGTAAGCGAATGTGCATGTATTTGGAATCCCTGGTTGAGAGCAGAGAAAGGAGAATATACAAAAAATATTTGAAAAAAATAATAGCTGAAAAGTTCCAAATTGGTGAAAACTATAAACCCAAATATCAAAGAAATTCAAAGATACTGAGCAAAAGAAATGTGAAGAAAATAAGTCACCTCAGAATCAAATTGCTTAACAATCAGTTATAAAAGGAATATGTTAAAAGCAACTAAAGGGAAAAAAAACTGCTATGGTTTGGATGTTGCATCCCACAAAAGTTCATGCTGAAATTTGATCCTCAAAGCTGGGAGTCCCAGCTCAAGAGGCTAAGGCAGGAGAATCACCTGAGCTCAGGAGTTGGAAGCTGTATTTCTCTGTGATTCACTTGTGAATAGCTACTGCACTCCAGCCTGGGCAACAGAGTGGCACTTTCTCTAAAAATGGTAATAATAAAGAATAGAAAAAGAAGTTTGACCCTCAGTGTTTGAGGTGACGTTTAATGGAAGGTGTTTGGGTCATGGGGGCAGATTCCTCATGAATTGATTAATGCCGTCCTTGAAGGTGAGTGAGTTTTTGCTCTATTAGTTCCTACAAGAGTTGGTTGTTCAAAAGAACCTGGCACCTCCCCTCCTCCTTGCTTCCTCTCTCACCACGTGATCTCTGAAATTGCCAACAGCCAAATATGTATTCTTTTTAGGTCCACATATGAACATTTAGCATGACAGCCATATTTGGGGCTAAAGATTTGAAAGGACACTTTACAAAAAAAGTTATATAGTTATATAGTCACGTGAAAAAAATGCTCAACATTATTAGTCGTTAGGAAAGTGAAATTTAAAACACAATTGGATACTACCATATACCCAATAGAAAAGCAAGATTTGAAAGATTGACCATATCAAATGTTGATGAAGAGGTGGAAAAAATGTATGGAATGGAAAGCTTTTGCAATGTTCTAAGCAGGAAATAAATATGATATGGTTATGTCTAATGCTATTAATGAATTATATCCATCTTAACATCATAACTATCACTGATACATATTATTCAGTAATCCTTTTGAGTTCAACAACTGATCTGAGTAGAGCGAAATATACAATATGTTCATAATTTGAAATATTCAGATGTTTCACATGGATGAGAGATTAAAATCTAAAAATAATAATTTGATATTTTAAAACTGAGTGCTGATCTTTCTGTCCAAGGAATTAATAGTCCCTGAAAGTGTAAATTGGTCTCACAATTGTGCAAAGCTCGGCATCATTTCTGGATATTTACAGTATACTTTAAGAGATTTTTAAAATGTGTCTTTTAGAGGAGACTTTATTCAAAATCTCACAAGCAGTAATAACTTATGCTGCCTTCCATCTGGCATAAGAATACAATAGTGATTATTTGGCAAAATTATTTTAGTATATTTAATTTTCTTACATTTCACCTCCCAGGTTACTAAGGAAAACTTGATAATGTTCTTGTCCACCTCAATAGAGAACTTAAAATAAGTTAGAGAGGATTCAAAATACACCAGACAATGGGTTTTAAAAGGAAATGGAATATATTTGACGCCTTACTTTTTCATTTCCTTTTGTTATCCTTTGATGAATTATGGGTGAAGTTGGGCTTTATTTTCTGCAGGAAGATGCTAAAGTTCTATTGTGCTAATGAGACAATGAGGGAAAAAACGAAAAAACAAAATATGATTCACATAGTGCATCAAATGCCATCTCTGCCATTTTTTAAATGCATATTCATTAAGCACCTTCTTTGTGACAAATGTTGATTTAGATATTAGAAATTCTGCAGTAAGCATATCAGGAAAATTATCTGCTTTGAAGAAACTTTCATTTTAGTGAGAAACACAGAGAATAATGAGACAGGAAGTACTTCAGTGTAGGGTAGGGTGATTATTGGGGAGTATTGTTATACAGGGTGGCCAGAGAAGGCTTCTCTCAGGTAATGACATTTGAGCCAAGATCTGAAGAATGGGAGGGAAGGAGCTATGCAGGTTATCTTAAAGAATAACATTCAAGTCTGATGATACTACAAGTACAAAACCCTTAGGAACTGTGTCTAGCCTTTAATTTTTTTTTTAATTTTTGTGGGTACATAATAGGTATATATATTTATGGATTACATGAGATACTTTGGTATGGGCATGCAATGTGTCATAATCACATCAGGGTAAATGGGGTATCCATCACCTTAAGCATTTATCCTTTGTGTTACAAACAATCCAGTAATACTCTTTTAATTATGTTTAAATGTACAAGTAAATTATTTTTGACTATAGTCATCCTGTTGTGCTAGAAAATAACTATGTCTTATTTATTCTTTCTGTTTTTTATAGCCGTTAACTGTCCCCACTTTCCCCTGTCCCCTCACACCTCCCACTCTACTGCCCTTCTCAGTCACTGGTAACCATTCTTCTATTTTCCATCTCCATGAGTTCAATCATATTAATGTTTAGCTCCTGTGAATAAGTGAGAACATAGAAAGTTTGTCTTTCTGTAACTGGCTTATTTTACTTAACATAATGACCTACAGTGTCATCCGTGTTGTGGCAAATGACAGGCCCTCATTCTTCTTTATAGTTGAATAGTACTCCATTACATATATGTACCACATTTTATGTATCCATTCATCTGTTGATGCACAGTTAGGTTGCTTCCAAATCTTGGCTATTGTGAACAGTACTTCAATAAACATGAAGGTGCAGATATCTCTGATATACTTATTTTCTTTCTTTTGGGTATACAGCTAAGTGTGAGACTGCTAGATCATATTATAACATCATTTTTAGATTTTTGAGGAATCTCCAAATTGTTCTTCATAATGGTTGTACCAACTTACATTCTTATCAACAGTGTATAAGGGTTCCCTTTTCTCCATGTTCTTGCCAGCATTTGTTATTGCCCTTCTTTTGTATAAAAACCATTTTAACCAGGATGAGATGATATCTCATTGCAGTTTTGATTTGCATTTCTCTGATGATCAGTGATGTTTAGCATTTTTTCATATACCTGCTTGCTATTTTATGTCTTCTTTTGTGAAATGTCTATTCAGATCTTTTATCCTTTTAAAAAATTGGATTATTAGATTTTTTTCCTGTAGAGCTGTTTGAGCTCCTTGTGTATTCTGATTACTAATTCCTTGCAGTGGGGTAGTTTACAAATATTTTCTCCCATTCTGTGAGTTGTCCCTTCACTTCATTGATTGTTTCCTTTGCTATGCAGAAGCTGTTTAACTCAATGTGATCTCATTTGTTCATTTTTGCTTTGGTTGCCTGTGCTTTTGGGGTACTCCTTAAGAAATCTTTGTCCAGTCCAATTTTCTGGAGAGTTTCCCCAATGTTTTCTTGTAGTTGTTTCATTGTGTGAGGTCTGAGATTTAAGGCTTCAATATATTTTGATTTGATTTTTCTTACATGGTGAGAAATAGGAGCCTAGCTTCATTCTTTGGCATACAGATATTCTATTTACCTAGCATCATTTATTGAAGAAACTGTCTATCCCCTAGTGTATGTTTTTGACACCCTTGTCAAAAATGAGTTCACTGTAGCTGTATAAATTTAATCTCTGTGTTTTCTATTTTGTTCCACTGATTGCTGTGTCTGTTCTGATGCCAGTATCATGCCATTTTGGTTACTATAGCTCTGTAGTACAATTTAAAGTCAGGTAATGTTATTCTTTCAGTTTTATTCTTTTTTGCTTGGGATAGCTTTGGCTATCTTGGGTCTTTTGTGGTTCCATATACATTTTAGGATTTTTTAAAATTTCTGTCTAGATAGTCATTGGTATTTTGATGAAGCATTAAATCTGTAAATTACTTCGGGTAGTATGGACTTTTTAACAATTTTGATATTTTAAATCCATGAATATGAAATATCTTTTATATTTTTGTGTCCTCTCCCATTTCTTGCATCAATGTTCTGTAGTTTTCAGTGTAGAGGTCTTTCATGTCTTTTGTTAATCCTTAGATATTTTATTTTAGTTGTAGTTATTGTAAATAAGACTACTTTCAATGCTACTGATTTTTGCATGTTGATTTTATATCCTTCAACTTTACTGAATTTGTTTATCAGTTCCTATGGTTTATTGGTGGAGTCTTTAGGCTTCTCCAAATATATAATCAAATCATCTGCAAATAAGGATGATTTGACTTCTTCCTTTCCAATTGAAATGTGCTTTATTTCTTTCTCTTGTCTGATGGCTCTAGGTAGGACTTTTAGCACCACGTTGAATAATAGTGGTAAAGTGGGCATTCTTGTCTTGCTCCAAATCTCAGAGAAAAGGCTTTCAGTTTTTCCCCATTTAGTATGATACTAGTTGTAGGTCTGATGTATATGGCTTATTACATTCAGTGGTGTTCTGTCTGTACCCAGTTTTTTTTTATGGTTTTTATCATCAAGGGATGTTGACTTTTATCACATGCATTTCCAGCATCAATTGTTTATCATATAAATCATCATATAAATTTTGTCTTTCATTCTGTTGTTATAATGTATTGCATTAATTGATTTGCATATGTTGGAGCAGCTTTGCATCCCTGACATAAATCCCACTTGGTCATATTGCATGATATTTTTAATATGTTGTTGAATTCAGTTTGCTAGTATTTTGTTCAGAATTTTTGTATCAATATTCATCAGAGATATTGGCCTACAGTTTTCTTTTGTTTAATGTGTCTTTATCTGGTTTTGTTATCAGGGTGATACTGGCCTGGTGGAATGAATCTGGAATTATTTCCTCCTTGTCCATTATTGGGAATAGTTTATGTAAGACTGATATTAGTTTTTTTTTAAATGTTAGATAGAATTCAGCAGTAAAGCTATTGCATCCTGGAGAATAGCTTTGCTTGGAGAATTTTTATTGTGGGTTCAATCTCATTATTTGTTATTGGTCTGTTCATATTTTGGATTTCTTCATGGTTCAATTCAAACTTCATATGTATGTGTCTAGGCATTTATCCATTTCTTCTA
Source organism: Cacajao melanocephalus (assembly GCA_963573385.1). Taxonomy (NCBI): domain Eukaryota; kingdom Metazoa; phylum Chordata; class Mammalia; order Primates; family Pitheciidae; genus Cacajao; species Cacajao melanocephalus. Next base: position 66,800 of record CAUYLG010036148.1, read on the forward strand.
GATTTTCCAATTTATTGGCATATAGTGGCTCTTAGTAGCCACTAATGATCCTTTGAATTTCTGTGATAACAGTTAAAATGTCTCCATTTTCATCTCAGATTTTATGTATTTGAGTTTTCTTTTCTTTTTTTCTTAGTCTGGATAAAGAGTCAGTTTTGTTTATCTTTTCAAAAAAAAACAACTTTTTGCTTGGTTGTTTTCTTCATTTCATTTATTTCTGCTCTATTCATTATTATGTTTTTCTGCTAATTTTGGGTTTAATTTGCACTTGCATTTTTAGTTCAATATGAATCATTAGGTCATTTATTTGAAGTATTTCTTCTTTTTTGATATAGGCACTTATGGCAAAAAACTTCCCTGTGTATACTACTTTCATTGTAACCCATAGGTTTTGGTATGCTATGTTTTTCTTATCATGTATTTTATGAAAGATTTTAATTTACTTCCTAATTTCTTCATTGACCTACTGGTTATTCAGGAGCCTATTGTTTAATTCCCATGTTAATATAGTTTGGCTCTATTTCCTCACCCAAATCTCATTTTGAATTGCAGTTTCCATAATCCCCATGTGTCCAAGGTGGGGCCTCGTGGGGCGTGATTGAATCATGTGTATGGTTTCCCCCTTGCTGTTCTTGTGATAGTGAGTTCTCACAAGATATGATGGTTTTATAAATGTTTGACAGTCCCTCCCACACAATGCTCTCTCTCTTACTTGCCCCTATGTAAGATGTTCCTGCTTTCCCTTCCTCCATGACTGTAAGTTTCCTGAGACCTCCCCAGCCATGCAGAACTGTGAGTCAATTAAATCTCTTTCCTTTATAAATTACCCAGTCTTGGCTAGTTATTTATAGCAGTGTGAAAATGAACAAATACACAGGTATTTGTATAGTTTCCAAAATTCCTCTTGTTATTGATTTCTAGTCTATTTTATTATGGTGGGAAAATGCTTAATATTATTTCAATTTTTTGTATGTTTTAAGACTTGTTTGGTGACCTAACCTATGGCCTATCCTTAAGAATGATCATCCATGTGCTGAGGAAAAGAATGCATATTCTGTAGCTATTGGATGAAATATTCTGTAAATATCTATTAAATCCATCTGATCTTACAGTGCAGGATTTATGTTCAAAAATGTAGAGTCGTTCATGACTCTTTTCTCTCTGCACAACTGACATTCAGTTTGCTCATAAATTATACTTCATAATGCAATCCCAACCCTGGTTCTTGAACTTATCCAATTTTTTTTTAAATTTTATTTTGAGACAGAGTCTCACTCTGTTGTCCAGCCTGTGGTGCAGTGGCACAGTCTCGGCTCACTGCAACCTCTGCCTCCTGGGTTCCAGTGATTCTCCAGTCTCAGTGTCCCAAGTAGCTGGAACTACAGGTGCATGCCACCATGCCCAGCTAATTTTTATATTTTTAAGTAGAGATGGGGTTTCACCATATTGGCCAGGCTGATCTCGAATTCCTGACCTTGTGATCTGCCCAGCTTCCCAAAGTGCTGGGATTACAGTTATGAGCCGTCGTGCCCAGCCAAACGTAACCTGTTTTTTAATAATACTTAATATTTTGAACATAGTTATAATAAATTTATTATGTTGACTGGCCATCTTATTCAGGTAGGATGTAAGTTCTTTTGACAGATATCTTTACTTGATTTGTTCACTGCTGTGTCCTTAATGCTTATAATACTCTGGTATATGGTAGAAATTCAAAGAATATTTATGGAATGAGTAAAAAGTGTTATTGATGTGTGTTTGTATTTACCAAGCAGAAATGCCAATACATTTATTTTTATTTTTATGTGATGAATAACAGATGTACATAATTTGAGGTACTCATGATAATTGGATACATTCATATAATTTGTAAAGATCAAATCAGTGAGTGTGGGATATTCATCACTGTAAATATTTCCTCTCTTTTGAATATATACCCAGTAGTGAAATTGCTGGAGAATTTAATGGTTCTATTTTTATTTTTTGAAGAACCTCCATACCGTTCTCTATAGTGGCTATATTAATTTACATCCCACCAACAATGTACAAGAATTCTCTTTTTTCTGTCTCCTTGCCAGCATCTGTTATTGCCTTTTTGATAAAATTCATTTTAACTAGAGTAAGATGATATCTCGTGTAGTTTTGATTTGCACTTCTCTGATGATTCATGATGTTGAGCACTTCTTTAAATACGTGTTGTCCTTTTGTATGTCTTCTTTTGAGAAATGGCTATTCATATCTTGTAGCCATTTCTAAATTAGATTATTTGTTTTTTGCTATTAAATGGTTTTGTGGGTTGTCTCCCTTTTGTTGATTGTTTCCTTTGCTGCACAGAAGCTTTTAAGCTTAATGTAATCTCATTGGTCTAGTTTTGCTTTGATTGCCTGTACTTTTGGGGTCTTACACAAAAAATCTTTGCCCACACCAATGTTCTGGAGAATTTCTTTAATGTTTTCCTTTAGTACTTTCATAATTTCAAGTTTTAGATTTAAGTCCTAAATTTTATTTTGATTTGATTTTTGAGCATGGTGAGAGATAAAGGTCTAGTTTCCTTCTTCTGCACAAGTTGTCCAGTTTTCCCAGCATCACTTATTGACAAGGTTGTCCTTTCCCCATTGCATGTTTTTGGCACCTTGTTGAAGATGAGTTGGCTGTAAATGTGTGAATTTATATTTGAGTCCTCCATTCTAGTCTACTGGCCTGTTTTTATGCCAGTACCATGCTCATTTGGTTACTATAGCTTTGTAATACCTCTCAAAGTCAGATAATGTGATACCTCCAGCTTTGTTCTTTTTGCTCAGGATGGCTTTGACTACTTAGTGTTTTGGAGTTTCATATAAATTTTAGGATTATTTTTCTGTTTCTGTGAAGAATGTCATTAGTATTTGGATAGGGATTGCATTGAATCTTTCAGTTGCTTTAGTTGTATTGTTATTTTAACAATAATAATTCTTCAAATCCATGGGCACAGAATATCATTCCATCTTTTTGTGTTCTTTTCAATTTCTTTTATTAGCGTTTGTAGTATTGTTGTATAGACTTTTCACTTCTTTGGTTAGATTGATTTCTAGATACTTTATATTTTTGTAGCTATTGTAAATGAGACTACTTTCTTGATTTCTTTTTTCAATCATTCACTGTTGATGATGTATATAAATGCTACTAATTTTTATATGTCAATTTCATATTCTGCAAATTTACTGAATCTATTCATTCTATCAGATTTTTGGTGCGGTGTTTAGATTTTTCTAAGTATAGGATCATACCATGAGTGAACAAGGCTAATTTGATTTCTTCCTTTCCAATTTGGATGCCCTTTATTTCTTTCTCTTGCCTAATTGCTTTGGCCAGGGCTTCTAATACTATATTGAATAAAAATGGTGAAAGCAGGCATCATTGACTTGTTCCAGATCTTAGAAGAAATGCCTCCAATTTTTTCCCCATTCAATATAATTTTAGCTGTGGGTTTGTAATTTATAGCTTTTATTGTTTTGAGGACTGTTGGTTTTTATTATAAACTGGTGTTAAATTTTATTAAATACCTTTTTTGGCAGCTATCGAATAATCATATGGTTTTTATTCTTGATTCTATCAATATGATATATCACATTTATTGACTTGTGAATGTTGAGCCATCTTTTTACCCCTGGGATGAATCCCACTTGATTATGCTGAATGATCTTTTTAATATGTTGTTGAATGTGGTTAGCTAGTATTTTGTTGAGAATTTTGCATCTATGTTCATCAGTGATATTGGCCTGCGGTTTTCCTTTTTTTTGTGTCCTTGTCTGGTTTTGGGGTAATGCCTGCCTCATGGAGTAAATTTGAAAGCATTCCTTTCTCTTGATGTTTTGGAAAGAATTTGAGTAGAATTGATAATTAGTTCTTTAAATGTTTGGTAGAATTCAGCAGTGAAACAGGTTCTGGGCTTTTCCTTGATAAAAGACATCTTATTATGACTCTTATTACTTGCCAATGGTTTATTGAGGTTTTCTATTTCTTTATGGTTCAATTTTGGTAGTGTGTATGTATCCAGAAATTTATCCATTTTTTCTAGGTTTTTGAATTTATTGGCACACTTTTGTTCACAATAATCTCTAGTAATTCTTTGTATTTCCACGGTCTCAGGTTTTACATCTCCCTTTTCATTTCCAATGTTGTCTATTTAGGTTTTATTTTATTTCATAGTTTAGCCAAAAGCTTGTCAGTCTTATCTTTTTAAAAATCCAAGTTTTTGTTTCATTAATCTTCTATAAGTTTTTTGTCTCAATTTTATTTATTTCTGTTCTGATCTTTATTATTTATTTCCTTTTGCTCATGTTGAGTTTAGTTTGTTCTTTCTTTCTTAGTTCCTTGAAATGAATAGTTAGGTTGTTTATTTGAAGTGTTTCTACTTTTTTGATTTAATGGTTTATTGCCATAAACTTTCTTCTTAGTACAGCTTTTGATGTATCTTATAAATTTTGGTTTGTGGAATTTCCGTTTTCATTTGTGTCAAGATATATTTAAATTTCTCTACTGATCCATTGGTCATCCAGGAGCATATTGTTTAATTTTCATGTGTTTGTGAAATTTCTGAAACTCCTTTTATTATTGATTTCTAGTTTTAGTCCATTGTGGAATAGAGGAAAGATACTTGATATAATTTCTGCTTTTTAAAATTTGTTCAGACCTGTTTGGTAGCCAAAGTTACAGTGTATTCTGGAGAATATTCCTTGCACTGGTGAAAATAATGTATATTCTATAGCAATCGGGTGAAATGTTCTGTAAATGTCGGTGAGCTCTATTAGATCTAGTATGTAGTTTATGATTTTCTTTGTTGATTTTCTAACTAGATTATCTGTTCATTATTTAGAATGGAGTGTTTTAGTTCTCTACTATGGCAGTATTGGAATCTATCTCTCCCTTTAAATCTATTCATATTTGCTTCATATTCTTGAGCACTCTGATGTTGGGTGTATAGATAATTTATAATTGCTGTCTCCTCTTATTGAATTGATCCCCTTATCAGTATATATTGAATTTCTTTATCTCTTTTTACAGTCTTTGATATGTAGTCCATTTTATCTAAAGTATTGCTATTCTTGCCCTTTTTTGGGTTCTAGTTGCATGGAATATCTTTTCCAACTTCTTCACTTTCAACCTATAGTGTTTCTTTATAGGGGAGGTGGGTTTCTTGTAGGCAGTATATAATCAGGTCTTGTTTCTTTATACATTCAGCCACTTTATGCCTTTTAATTGGAGAATTGAGTCCATTTATATTTAGTGTCATTATCGATAAGTAAGGACTTACTACTGCCATTTGTTTCTTGTTTTCTGGTGGTTTAATAGCTCCTCTCTTTTTTTCTTTCTTGCTGTCTTCCTGTTTGGTTCGGTGACTTTATCAGGTAGTAAGTTTTAATACCTTAGTTTTTATTTTAAGTGAATCTATTATAGGTTTTTGCATTGGGGCTACTATGAGGCTTACAAGAAAATGTCTTATAGATATGAAAAGTTACTTCAAAGAGTTAACAGCTTATCTTAGATCACAAATAAAGGAATAGAAATGAAGAAAAAAGAGTTCTACACTTGACTTCATCCCTTCACATTTTGACTTTTAGTCCTCTCAATTTATGTATTTTATTATTACTTATCTCTCAGCAGGTTACTGTAGCTACTATTATTTTTGATAGATCTATTTTGGGGGTGCATATTAAAGTTGTGAATTGATTGCACACAACTACAGTAAGAGTAGTCTGTGTTTGTCTGTATATTTAATTTTACCAGTGGGTTTTATAACTTCATATCTGTGGTGTTTGTATGTGTGTTGCATGTTAGTGTTTTGGTTTTTGTTTCTTTCAGATTAAGGAATTTTTTAGCATTTCTTGTAAGATAGGTCTGGTAGTGGTAAATTCTCTCAGCTTTGGTCTAGGAAGGATAACTTTGAAGGGTAACTTTGCTGGATAGTATTCTTGGATGGCAGTTGTTTTGTATTTTTTAGCACTTTGAGAATATAGTTCTTTTCCCTCCTGGCCCAAAGCAGGTATCTGTTGAGAATTCTGCTGCCAGATAAATTGGAACTGCTTTATATGGCATTTCCTACTTTTCTCTTGATGCTTTTTTTTTTTTTTAAATCCCAGCTAGAACGCAGTGGCACAATCTTGGCTCATTGCAACCTCTGCCTCTTGGGTTCAAGCAATTCTCCTACCTCTCGAGTAGCTGGGATTACCAGTGTGTTCCACCACACCTGGCTAATTTTTCTATTTTTAGTAGAGACAGGGTTTCCCATGTTGGGGCAGTCTGGTCTTGAACTCCTGGCTTCAAGTGATCCACCCACCTCAGGCTCCCAAAATGTTGGGATTGCAGGTGTCAGCCACTGCACCAGGCCTCTTTGTTTTTAATCTTTGCTAGTTTGATTATTATATGCCTTGGGGTTGTCTTATTTGTGTCAAATCTGTTTGGCGTTCTCTGAACTTCCTGTTCCTGGATATTTGTATGTTTCTCAAGTTTGGGAATGTTTTCTGTTATTGTTTCTTTGAATAAGCTTTCTACTTTTTGTTCTTGTTGAACTCCTTCTTGAAAACCAATAATTCTTTGGCCTTTTGAGGTAATTTTCTATATTTTGTAGGCAAACTTCATTGCTTTTCATTTTGTCTTATTTTTTCTCCTATGACTGTGTATTTTCATATAGCTGACTTCTAGTTCACTGACTCTTTCTTCTGTTTGACCCATTCTGCTGTGAAGAGCCTCTAATGAATTTTTTAGTTTAGCACATATACTTTTTAGTCCCAAGATTTTTACTTGTTTTTTAAATTAGTATTTCAATTTTTTTGTTAAATTTCTCTGACAAATTTCTGAATTGCTTTTCTGTGTTATTATTGAGATCCCAAATTTTCTTCAAACTACCATTCTGAATTCTTGGCAGAGAACTCACACATTGCCATCTTGTTAGAGTCAGTTACTTGTTTCTTATTTTGTCCACTTGGGGAGATAATTGTTCTCTGTTGCTGTTTCTTGTGGATGTCCGTTGATGTCTTTCCATTGAAGAATTAGAATTATTCTAGTCTTCTCTATCTGACTTGTTTTGGGTTTATATATATATATATATATATATGTGTATATATATATATATATGTGTATATGTGTGTGTGTGTGTGTGTGTGTATATATATATATATATATATATATATATATATATTTGTTTATAGCTTCTTTACCATTCGGTCACTGTCTTTTTTAGGCTCTGGATGATGCCTTAAGCCCAAGTTTGCCTCAGCTCTAGTGGGTGAAGGAAAAGCTGCCCTTCTTAAATGGGGGCAGTCCCAAAGGTGACATCTTAGCAGTATGGAAATTCTGGCTTATGGTTTGTTTCTAGGGGACCTATGAGACAAAACTACAGTGTGGTGCTGCTGTGGAACAGCCACTCTGTGATGGTATCTCTTTTGACTGAGTCACAGAGCAGAGATTCCAGGGCTAGGGATGGTAGTTGCACCTCCCTGCTTTGCTTCTGCCTGTTCTCAGGGACATTTCTCCCTTCAGGCACTCATGATGCCAGAGAAAACAAGATGGTGGAAAAGCTCATTGTCCATTTCAATCTGTTTTCGGTATAGAAACCATTAGCTGTGGGAAATTTTTCTGTGTGCTTCCTGCCAGACAGAATTGGGGCAAGGGCATCATGGATGTGGAAGTTTCAATTCTCTTAGAAATTGCGTGGAGATTTTTCACTTCTCTGTAGCTTGGGGATTTGTCTCATATTATATACAATTTTGGGATATTTCTAGTAATAATCTTGACATCACATATTTTCTTTCGGTTTGCTTTTGTGGGGAGAATGGAGCCAGCTTGCTTCTACACTGCCATTTTGGAACCAAAAGTCCTAGTAAAATGTTTAAACAAGCCTGATAGCCTCTATATCAGATCAAATTCCCTTGATTCTTTAGCTTATTTTATTTATATTCTTAATTATCTCTCTCTCTCTCTTTTTCCTGAGAAGGGGTTCTCACTATGTTGCTCAGGTTGGTCTCAAATTTCTGGGCTTAAGCAATCCTTCTACCTGTCCCTCCTAAGTAACTGGGATTACAGGCATTCACCACCATGGCCAACCCATTTGCTTACTTTAAAATTAGGTAATCTTTGTATGGATGATGTAGGATAGTTTAATTATTTTTCCTGTAGTTTCAACAATTTGAGCCTATAAAACAAAATTATAACAGATAGGTTAACAGGAAAAATGCATACAAATTTATTAATGTGCATATGGGCATGGAAGTCATAAAATGTGAAAGCTCAAAGAAGAGCCACATGGGGGATGCTTAAATATCCCTTTCATTCATTGGGAAGACAGAAGATGAGGGTGGAGGGTGTAGAGGTAAATTATTTCCAGAGGAAATGGATAAGCTCAAATACGGTGGCCTGGGATCAAATTTATCTTGGTTATGGAGAGATGGTCACAAGTTATAAGAGAATGAAGGGGGGAAAGCATGTCAAGCAAAGGCTGTCGTGTTATGCAGATGAAAATATATCAGGTAATTTCAGAGCTACCCTCAGAATAAAATGATGGTAGCCTGTGGTTGAGTTCATCTTTCCTTGATCTGGACAATGGGGATAGGGGTATGCTCAAAGAAATCCTATTTATTTCAATAATGTAGATTTTTCTCTACAGATAAAAATCTCCACAAAAGGCAGCTTTTCAAGGCTATTCCTGTCTGCAAGCCTTCTAAGTAACTATCTCAAAATATGTCAAAGAAGTATCTTTCGGGGTGAAATATTTTTGGTTTCCTCTAATAGCATAAAGTTTTTGATGTAAATGTTCAAAGGTGCTTACATGTTCTATCCAGCATGTTAGAATGCTGTTACTGATGTAGAGAGACAAAGATAAGGCAACACCAAGAACAAGATGAAAAGAAGGGTTTAAGATGGGGATATTTTGGAACATTTGCTGATGTAGCGCAGACGATGTATATGTGGATATAAATTTTTTTCTTCAGAGCCAGGTTGAGCAACATGACCCTTTCTAAAGCTTCTTACACTTTCCTTGTATTACTGATGTAAAGCTTCTGTTTTATTACAGCTTATTGTGATAAGAAGGTTAGGTCCAGATTAATATAACATCTCCTGTTTCCTTTGAAATCCATTGAAGGTGTTTTATCACTTAGGATATATACCATGTTTTTGCATTCAGATAAAAAATAAAGAGCCAGGAAAATTAAGTATTTTACTATGGGGATTGTGAACTAGGTTTTAACCTACAACATTTTCTTCCATTTTTTTAAAAAAACAAAAGGTATTATTTCCAAAGACATGCTTTACTTCTCTATAAAGATGCTGTGAAGCTTAGCAGAGAAAAACAGTTTGTTAGCATGTGACTTAAAAATAAAACAATAAAAATGTTCCTTACATAATGTCAAAAGAAAACCTAAGAAAATGTGCTGTCTTGGATTTTCAGCTTTGATTTTAGAGTGACAAATGATTGCTTGAAAACCTAAGAAATCTTTCTTTTAAAAAAATTGTTATTTGCAGATTTGAAGAAAATTTAAAACATTATGCAAAAATAAGACAATATAAACTTGGGGGTGGATGATTAGCAATAACAACCTAGAATTTGAGATCAATGACCTTTATTGTTATTCTAGAATAAACATCAGAAGGAAAATAACCATTCATTAGACTCAACAATAGACAGAAACCACAGCTGGCAAAAGGGTGTATTTCCCTTATGCAAAGTCTTTAAGCAGTGCTTTAGATTTGCTTAACAAGACAGACTGATTTGCATTTCCTTATATTTCTTTTTCTTGATTGGTTTTCAGCAGTGTTCTGGTGGGGCCCTTTTTCTCTTAAATTTTATTTTGTTTTCGATATATGAGTTCATTTTTCTATTTGAAGGAATGGAACAATGCCCACAACAGAGTGAAAATGAAGCTTTCAATCAGGAATCCAGGTATTGTGAAACGCAAATGGCAATATGTTTAATAGATTACTGTATCCAAATATGTTGAATGGCTACATTTTGGCCCATTTTAATCCCTATTACCATTTTACTATTTTTTCCCCTGTGCTTATTTTTCTTTCTTTTTTAAATTCCTTTTCTCTGTGGATAATATTTGTATTTGTCTTTAGGAAAAACTAAATTTGACATTTAAGAAATCTAAATACCTATAACATTAAAAATATTGAAATTATCACAGGAAAATGATTGTCTTAATTTAAAATATGATTACTTAAATATAAATATAAAGATCATATTAAAATTATTAAATTATGACAGTGCTTTTATGAAAGGTCATATATTATCAAATACATTGAGAATATTTTATATGTTCATTTAATGATAGGAATTTTTAGACCTTGGCTATAGCATATAAAAAGCTATTTCTATTTTCTGTAAATATTTGTTCAAATAATTTCTGTAGATATTTCACTTCTGGGCAAGATGAAGTAAGTACACTACCCTAGCTCTCCAACTGAACGTAAATATAACTCCTGAACAGAAAGAAGGCATAGAGAAGCTATCTGAAGACTAAAAAGTAAATGGTAATGGGAAGATTTGTGAAGGAGTCCAGAATTTGATGTAACACCAAAACTGTTAGCAGTAGTGAATCTATACAGGTCTGCAGTAACCTCAATTCTTGCCTCCTTAGAAGAAAGAATTTGACCAAGGGAGCATAAGGTAGAAGGAGAGACCTGACATAGACTCAAAGTTTTAGAGCAAAAGTGAAAGTTTATTGAAAAGCTTTAGAGCAGGAATGAAAGGAAGCAAAGTATACTTGGAAGAGGGCCAAGCAGGTGACTTGAGAGATCAAGTGCATAGTTTGACCTTTTGATGTGGGGTTTTATATGTTGGCATGCTTCTAGAGTCTTGTGTCCTTTCTCTCCAATTCTTCCCTTAGTGTGGGCTGCCCACATGCACAGTGGCCTGCTAGCACTTGGGAGGTGAGCATGTGCAGTGTGTTTGCTGGAGTTGTGTGGATGCTTACTTAAGACATTCTTCCCTTACCAGTCCACTGTTAGAAACTCCACCATTTTGCTACTTAGTGCACGTGCTTGAGCCCAATCACCCTGTTCCTGACATCTTATTGGGAAGCTGATGATCACCAATTTCACGTTTTTTCTATCTATTGAGAGACTATCTTTCCCTGATGCCGGCCATGACCAATTATTATTTTAGAGAGACAGTTTAACAACAGCCTGACCATCACCTGTTGGTCATCTGACATTCCTGGGTTAGGGAGAGCCCTCTCCTGCCCTTCTCATGCCTGACTAGATACGTACTTTAAAAAACCAGAGATTAATGTCTCTCTTTTTCCCTCTACCAGTATCTCCTGTCATAGACTCAAAGGCAACCTGAAACCTAGAAGTACCAACTGGTGGAGACAGAGAAAGTCTCATTTTCTGTACCATGAAGCTAGAAACAAGTCTCCTAAAGTCTAAAAAGAATGGGTAAATCATTGTTTTCTTTTCTTTTTTTCTCTTACTACACTTTTCCCCAGGCAATACCTCAGTGACACAGAGTCTGGGCAGGCATCTAAAATACTAAAGGGTGGAGACCTTTTTTTTTTTTTTTTTGCCAAAGGAATAGTGATTCTAAAAGCAATGTAAGAATTTACTTTGAGTCATATTCTCTCTCTGTCCTCCTATTGCTTAGTGCTAGATGCAGTCTCAGTTTTTGGAAGTGGTAAAGCAGAGAAACCCAAGACCTGGCTTTCTGACTAGAGGATCATGAAATGAAAGCGTAGGCAAGCAGAAAGTTCTGAGACCACAGGGAGAAGGCAATTCTAAGGCAGCTATTGCTTAAACTGGTATATGAAGTACTCAACTCACATTCCCATGCTGCACACATGCATGGATCTGGCCCCAAACAGCATACTAAAGGCATTGAAAACTACAGTCTACACAACTTCCCAGGTTCCAGACCAGCCATTGAGTTGTGAAAAATATTTTCAGTGGGACAATAGCCCACAGTAGGTGGGCTGGAAAATACATTCTGAACTTGTTTGTTTGTTGCCTACTAAAACAAAACTAGGCAATAAAAATTAACCCTAATCCTAAGATTTAAATAAGACCTAGAGTCTGTAACATAATATTCACAATATCCAAAATATCATTGAAATGAAGAACCAGCATATGAAGAATGAAGCAAATCTCAGCTCACAAAAGACAAGACAACAGCTGCCAATGCTGAGAGGACACACATGTTGAAATTACAAGATAAGACATTAAAGTCATTATAAGTTTTCAGATAAAAGTCCCAAGAAATAAAACTGAACATTTTTAAGCAAAAGGGAAAATAGTCTCAAAAAGAAAGATAAGATAGAAATAAAACCAATAGAAAATTTTAGAGCTATAACTGAAAAATTTTAGAGCAATAAACAAACTTTAAAAATCTACTTGTTGGATTTAATAACAGAATTGAAATGGCAAAGGAGTCAGTGAACTTGAAGATAGATAATTAAAAATTATCCAATCTGAACTCTAGTAAAATGATTGGAAAAAAAGGAACAGAACCCCAGGGACTGGTGAAATAATCCTAAAATATCTGACATTTGTGTCACTGGAGTCAAAAAAGGAGAGGAGAAAGAGTGGTGTAAAATATATATATATAGATATTTGAATGGTTGAAAATTTCCCAAGTTTATTGAAAGTCCTAAACATACACATTTGAGTAACTCAGAAAATCCTAAAGAGGATAAGTTGAAAGAAATCCATGCTAAAACACATCATAATAAAACTGTTCAAACTACAGACTAAGAAAAATACTCTAAAAACAGCCAGAAAAATAAAAATTGATGCATAGCATATAGGTGCATGAGATTCTAATGACTGTGGATATTTTATCAGCAACCATGTGGACCAGAGGAAAGTGGAACTTTTTAAAAAATGCTGAAAGTAAAGAATTTTCATCCTAGAAATCTATGTCCAGTGAAAATATTCTTCAGGAATGAAGATAAAACAAAGACATTTTCAGATGAAGGAAAACAAAGATAATTTCTATTAAGCAGATCTGCTAATAGGGGACTAACTTGATTTGCTTTGCTTTGTTAAAAATCAATTATAGTTTCTGTGAGATAACTAACAGTATAGGAAATAATCTGCTTATTCACTTAATAAATATTGATTAATACATAATCAAATGTATAAAATATGCCTCACACTATTGTGGATACAAAGGTATCTACAATATAGATCATGTTCTGAAGAAGCTTATTAGCTACAGTGAAATTAGAGTGTGTATATAGAAAATATTGTATCTGTTCTTATTAAATCCCCGTTTGTAACAAACCACATGAAAACTTAGAGACTTCTAATGACTCAAAGCAAAAATTTATCATTCTCTCTCACGGTGATGTTTATCGATTGGAGCCAGCTGGTGGTTTGATTGAGATTTCTGCTATGGTTATAATCTGTTATCAGCTGGGTTGGGGATATGGGAAAGTTCCAGTGGACTGGGTTTCCAACATGCTTCACTCAACGGCAAGCAATTGACTCTGGCTGTTACCTGGGAGCTCACCTAGGAATGCCCATCCATGTTCTCTCTGTGTGTCTTGAGTCTCTCACTATATGGCAGTTGAGCTGAGTTCCTAATGGGTGTATCCAAGTGTGTCTATAGCTGAATATTTCTTAATACTTAGCTTTGGAAATGACAAAGAATCATTTGACCATTTTATTGGTCAAAATTCTGAGCCAGCCCAGATTCTAGGGGAGGGAACAGAATAGTATTATGAATATTGATAAATATGGCTCATTTTCAGACCATCTTGTCTGCTTTCTTTTTGACAATGATCCACATCCTTTAGAATGAAAAATCTACTCATACCTCAAAATCACCCAATGGGCTCTTCCTGCCTACTGCACAGGAGACAACATGAATTCATTGATACTATGGCATTGCAGTAGAAAAAGATTTTAATTGACACAAGGCCAGCCTACATGAAGGAACTGGAGTTTTATCATTCAAATCAGTATCACTGAAGGCTCAGAAGTTAGATGCTTTATGACTAAATAGGTAGGTATGGGGCTATGGAATGGGTGCTGCTGATTGGTTGGGAATAAAATCATAGGGGTGTGGAAAATGGGCCTCTTTCCCTGAGTCCACCTCTGCATGGGGCCACAGGACCAGTTGAATCATAAGTCGCAGGGGTCCAGGTGGGGTCAATCTGAAAAATATCTTTTAAAAGAAAAATATCTTTTAAAAGAAAAATCAATCTTAGGTTCTAGAATAGTGATGTTATGTATAGGAGCAATTGGGAAGTCACAATCTTGTGACCTTTGACACAAGCCCCTGAGCAATAATGGATTATGGAAACTATCCTATTTTGTGACCTCTGGCCTGGACATATGACTACTGAGCAGTGACAGATTATAAACACTATGCCTATATTTTAGCAGAGTTCAGACCCCTCCCATAGTCCTTGTTGTAGTCCATTTTCAGGCTGCTGATAAAGACGTACCTGAGACTGGGCAATTAAAAACAAAGAGGTTTAATGGACTCACAGTTCCATGTGGCTGGGGAGGCCTCACAATCATGGCAGAAGGTGAAAATCATGTCTCACATGGTGGCAGACAAGAGAAGGGAATGAGAGCCAAGCCAAAGGGGTTTTTCATCATAAAACCATCAGATCTCGTGAGACTTATTCACTAACATGAAAATAGCATGGAGGAAACTGCCCCCATGATTCAATTATCTCCCACTGTGTCCCTCCCACAACACAAGGGAATTATGGGAGTTACAATTCAAGATGAGATTTGGATGGGGACACAGCCAAACCTTATCTCATTAGTCTTGCAAAAGTAATTTTTTGGTTCCTTCGCAAGGAGGGGGTTAGTTTTAGAGAGGGACTATTACCATCCTTGCTTTTAAGTTAAACCATAAACTAAATTACACCCAAAGTTAGCTTGGTTTACGAGCAGGAATGGCCAAGGATAGCTTGGAGGTCAGAAGCAAGATGGAGTCAACTATGTTAGATTTCTCTGATGGCCATAATTTTGCAAAGGCAGTTTCAGACCTGCAGCATCTCATCTCATTACCACATTGGCTCAAGCTTGATGTTGAAGAGATTATTATTTAATCAGGTCCAGGTGCAGTATTTTCTGTTTGATTTTTAAGGCCTCTGAACAAAAGACTTAAGTTATTTGTCTCTCCCTAACACACAGTACACACATCCAACATAAAATGGTTTTTAAAAAGCCTGATAAACTGCAGTAGACATTTACTTTTAAAGGTGCAGTAGAAGACAGAAATATATCTCCACTTGACAGCAGTTCTGAAATCCAGGCAGACACATATCACTAACTTCTTGATTAGGGTCCAGTCGTGCTCTCCGGGAGTGATTCTCTACCTTTCACTCTGAGTCACCCTTCATTTTTTATTAGAAATTGCTATGCTTGCCCACTGACTAACTTTCTTAGCCTGTTTCTGCCTGTAAAATATTAGATTTTTAAAGGCTTTTATTTTTGAACTGTATCTGTCCTGTTTAGTTCAAGCTGGTGGTGCTTCTGCCAATACAATATTTTTAAAAACTTCATGAGTTACTTATGACTCTCATTGGGATTCAGTCCATCAAAACTATAAACAAAAACAAAAAGCCTCACCCACAGATTCCTTTGAAATTGTTTATTTTCTAACTTTAGCTGAGATTCATTGTAATGAAAGACAGTGCCCATAAGATTCTTTTAAGTCATGTCCTAAATCTTTTGGCTGCTTCCTAAGGGTTTTCTCAGCCACACGCTTGATCTCAACTTTATCTTGGGGCTACAATATGCTGGCAATGCCCTGCATTTGATATGTGCCCTATGGCATTTTTTACTTTTTGTCCCCATCAGCTGTAAAATGTGAGGATGAAAATAATCCTATCTTTTAACTCAGCAAGTCTTAAATTCTTTACATTTTCTATGAAACTTGTTAGAAAATTGAATAGGGCTTTTTTTGGTTCATGTCTCTATATCCATACCTTTCCATATATGGCTAAAAAAAGCCAGTTAGCACTTAGAACATTACGCCTGGAAGTCTCCTTCTAGAAATCCACCTGTTCTTAGACACATTTTTCATTTGCAATGTTACTGAAATCTTTGCCACTGAATAAAAAGATTGTCATGTCTTTAGTCTCTAATAATAATTTATCACGTCTTTCAAGCCTTCACTGTTTCTTTAAGCCTTTCCAGTTTCTACTTGGGTTGACATTAGCATCGGATTCAGTTTCCCTGTCCAACGCATCTGCTAATGTAGTCATTTTTTTTTCCTTCTTCTTCTTTTTGAGACAGGGTCTTATTCTGTCACCTATGCTGGAGTGGACTGGTATAATCACAGCTCGCTGCATCCCAGAAAGGGGCTCAAGCAATTCTTCTGCCTCAATCTCTTGAGTAGCTGGGACTACATAGCATGCATCACATTGCTTAGCTTATTATTTTATTTTTTGCAGAGACAGTCCCGCTACGTTGCCTAGGCTTGTCTCGAACTTCTGGACTCAACCAATTTTCTGGCTTTGGCCTCCCAAAATGTAGGATTATAGGTATGAGCCACCATGCCAGCCTATAATATTCTTTTTCACATCGATGTTCTTGTTATTGCTTCTAAAACCTTCACTCCACAGTTACTTGCAAACTTATACTTCTTCAATTGAACGTATTTTCTTTCATCTTTGTTCAGTTCCAAAGACTGTGTCATCAATCTTCTTGTCAAATAATCAGCAGAACCACTTAAAATTACAACTGTGCTATATAAGATAAATGTATTCTGCTATGATTGTACATAATGAGGAAATTGGCCTAGTTAGAAAGGCCAAAAGACGTTTTTTCTGAGAAAGGCATGATTAAGCTAAAACCTGAAGGAAAAAAAAGTGGGGGAAAAATTGTGGCTTGCTGTTATTTAGCACTGCTCCAATTATCTCAAATTTGAGTTTTCATTTGAAAATAGTCATTTTAATTTGACCGTAGTCATACTGCCTTCTAACAGTACTATTTCTCATGTTACCAGATCTTCTTTGTTCTTATTTCACACTTCACAGTCTCAATTTTTCCACAACTCCTACATGACTGCCACTTGCCTCCCTACCCCAAATCAGCCTCTGTGTCAACAATGCTCACTTTACATATTAGAGTATCCCAACAGGTTCATTTTTTAGGCAGTCTTCATGTTCTTTAACGGATCTAATGCATTCAACCTGCCCCCCAATTACTCTTTAATATGTCAGCCTGTTGATTTCCTTATCGTAAGTCAAAGTCTAAAATTATCTTTTATTTTTTTGTATCTGCTAATCTTATTTGACATGGAATCACCAGCATCTGTAATACTGACCACAGTGTGTGGTCAATAAATATTTGCTTAATAGATGGATTTAAAAATGAATATTTTATTTATTTTACAAAGAAAATGGAGAAAATCTTGATACTGGGAGTATAATAAATTTAAGCCATCTAATTTCAACTGGCATATTCAGTTTCTTTAACTGCCTAAGTCTCCCTCACATTTTCTAATGCATTTTTCTAGAAATCATTTCTGCAACCCTCATTTTCAGCAGATTGCTTCTAATTAGTTAAGATCCAAATGAGCTCTTCAAATACTTGTTTTGTTTGTTTGTTTCCTCACTTTTACACTGCCCAGTTTTTTCAAATGACTTGAAAAGTATAAGCCAATTTGATTTAAAGATGACCTCAACTTTGGCTCATTTATTTGCTAGCTCATTTATCGAAAAGCATTCTATGTTTAGAACAACAGGGGAAACATTGCATTATTTCTGCCATTAAGAGGCTCACAGAGAGGCCATGTTCCATAATAACTGCATGCTCCAGACACTGTGTGGCCCAGTATCTTTTTCTGCATCCACAGCTCATTACTCACTACATCCTAGGCCATGTACCACCCATAAACCTCCCAATAGAACTTCCATGATTACAATAATGTTCTCTTTTTGTACTATCCAGTATAGCAGCCAATGTCCTCGCATGGATATTAAACATTGAAGCATGGCTTGTAGGACTGAGAATTGCATTTCAAATTTTATTTAATATTAACTTAATTTAAATTTAAACAGATTTAAATTTAAATATGAATGTTAATTGCTATTGTATTGGACAGCACAGGTCTAACTGAAACCATCTCTATAAACTTTACGGAATTAACCAGAGAAAAAGGAAGGGGGAGAAATGAAAGTAAACCAAGCTTGCAGCACATTCAGCATTAATCATTAGGCCAGCTTGCTCCCTGACCTGCATCGTCATAATGGTTTGGTGCCTGTTGCCGCAGAATCATGCAGACCCTGTCACAAGATTATAATTCCTCTTAACTGCTCTATAGATAATAACTTAAACATTGTGAAATATTTAGTTTTCCCTTTGAAATATTCTCTCAGCCCTGTATACCACTGACATTTCTGATGCCAGCTCATCTGAAGGGCCCCATGAAGATCTGACTCAGCACATAATGCAGTTTCTACATCCTGATGATGTCATTCCCCTTACCCTGACCAATCAATTTCCCCAATATTCCAGCCCCTCACTCTCCACAATATCCCTTAGAAACCCTCATCTCAGAACTCCTTGGGGAGATGGATTTGAGGATCCCTTCTGTGTCCTTGCTTGGCCACCCCTCAATCATTAAACTCTTTCTCTGCTCCAAACCCTGCTGTCTTGGTGTACTGGTTACTGCACAGGGGGAATATGAACCCTGTGGTTCTGTAACATAGCCACTCTGGCCCTTTATCCACTCCATTAGTTCCTTTCATATAGAAAGTTGTGTTCGTTCTCAGGGCCTGCATACATGATGTTTTCTCTGCCTAGAGCACTTCTGTTTGCCCCAGAACTCTCTCACAAAACTGTTCAAATGGCTACTTATTTCTCTACCTTTACAGTTTGACTTGAAGAAACACTCATTCTCTTCCCGACATTCCTATTCAAAGCAGGAATATCCTCACTCTCTGACTCCTTATATTTGTATTATTTTCTATCTCTTCACTTTGCTTGTTTCCTTCAAAACACTTAATAAAACTGAAAATATTTTGTCTACTTTCCTGTTTATAGTGTTTTCTCCCCTATCAAAATGGAGTCTTAATGAAGGTAGGAACTATGCACATCTTATAAATCCTTCTGATTTCACACACTAAAAAAGTGCCTATCATATAGTAGGCATTTAAATATATTTTTTGTTGAGTGTGGTGGCTCACACATGTAATCCCAGCACTTTGGGAGGCCAAGGCAGGTGGATCCCTTGAGGTCAGGAGTCCAAGACCAGGCTGGCCAAAATGATGAAAACCTGTCTCTACTAAAAATGCAAAAATTAGCCAGATGTGGTCTCACACACCTGTAGTCCCAGCTACTCAGGTGACTGAGGCAGGAGAACTGAGATTGTACCAAGAGGCAGAGGTTGCAGAGCTGAGATTGTACCACTGCACTCCAACCTGGGTGACAGAGTGGGACTCCATCTCTCACACACACACACACACACACAAAATATGTTGTTAAAAAATAAATTAACTAAAATATTTTAAAATAACTGAGTGAACAAATGATGGGTATAACTTTAGCATGCAAAATGTATTGTAGGAGCTTAGAATAGTGAAAAAAAATCTGCCTAGGACTGAAGCAGGGATGAGGTTCAGGGAAGATTTTTATGGAAGTCACATTTAAGTGGAAAAGTTAGTGAAGAAAATTCTAAGCAGAGGAAACATTCTGGGTAAATGTACAGAGGCACAAATAGCATGACCTGTGTGGGAAGAGTGCGAAATTATATGTGACTGAAGTGTTTTGCTCTTTCATCACTTGAGACCATCTTTTCCTTCTCAGAAAAGAAGAATTATTTCTTTCCAAGACAAATTCTGTCACTGGTATTTCTCATCTGATACTTCTTCCATTGCCTGTGGAATGTGTCCCATCCGTGATGCTTTTATATTTGCTCAATTTCCACTGACCTTCTGGTTTGCCTAACATAGGGGCTTGGATGACATTCATGGTGGGAAAAACAAAACAAACCTACCTATCAAGTCCATAGCCCCTTAACATCTCTTTATCGTTTTCCACATTGAATCTACAAACTATCCCACACACTGCCTCTACTTGCTCTTTTCTTTGTTGCATCTTTTGTTCACCACTTGATTCATCTGCTTTCCTGAAGGCAGTACGTCTTTGATCATTTTTCTTCCTTGCCTCAACATTTTAAATAGCCTGTTAGAGTCAGCTGGATAAAGGGTCAACTTTTAATCTTTGATTGTAAATCTCATCCTACCCCTGAACTGGCCCTGGATTATCTTTCAAAATGTTTTTAATACTACATTGGAATTTAGCTCAAATGGACTGTTTAATAATATGCTTTCTATTATTGGTGGCCTTGACTGCTGATGTCTTTGAGAAGTCATTCATGACCTTCCTAAAGGAAGCCTTTGTTGGCAGGGACTGTCTCCTTGCTTGTCATTACATGTTCATTGCCCAATAAGGCCTGACTTGTGGTGATCACTCAATGTGATAAACAAGTAAAGATACCCTCTGCATAGAGCCTAATCTTTGATTTTAAGGGAAATTATCCCTATACATGCGGAAATCTTAGAATTCACCTGTCCTCAGCAATATTACAGGTGAAAAGATACCATTCACTGTATTCTTTAAACGAGAATAGACACATTGTTTTGAATAAAGGAGCAAGCGGATGAGCAAAAACATAACTACCCTCAATATACATTATTCATATTAATAGTTTGCATTTTATCAAATTATCAGTAGAACAAAAAAAGAAAAGAAAAAAAGCCAAAACCAAAAAGACAATCCAAAGCCACCTCCATATTTGTAATTTAAATTTTATTTCAGATTCTTCCACTTTAATGAAATAAATATGTATGACATAAAGACTTAAGTTAGACTTATCCCTTTAAGATAGGCACCGTGGAGAATATTTTAAAAATAAGGCATTAGTTTATTGAAGGGTGTAGATTTTGATCTGAACTTGAAAGAAGCAGAATACATGTAAAAGATAATTCCATAGATTCTGAATTATAACATGTTCTACAGCTGGCCCTACTGTTGTTTTATATCTTTAACTAATAATTTATTTATCACAATTGCTTTTTTTTCCATTCAAGATACAACCCCACTGGCATACAATTGTTGTTATTCCTTGTTCCTCCTTGTATTTTTTTTTCAATACCTCAATAGCCCTACTTTATAGTTTTCCTGTATAAAAATTACCATGCTGGATTGCAGATTTGCTTTCTAGATCATTTTTCATTTGTTCAGAAGTCCCTCTTTTCCCTACTGCTTATTTCAAATATTTCCTAAATGTGTGTCCTCTAAAATACACTACCATTTGCTTATAATTATTGTTTATCATCTGCTGCAGAAGGTTCCCATCCGTCTTCCAATGAGTAGTGAAAGGACGTGCCAGAGAATTTTGGTAGAGCAGACATTCTCTTTTTTGGCTCTTTCGTATGGGAAAGTCATAAATGGAATCAGAAGATTTATGAGAATTTGTTCTAATCAACTGAAGAATGTTTTTTGAATACAGTTTTATAGCAAAAAAGGTATATTTCTATAAAGTCACTATAAAACTCTATGAGCAAATTTTTATAATAGTAATAAAATAATAATTCAGTAGTTAAAAAAGAAGTAGTACCACATGTACCATCATGAAACTTTTATGTTATGAACAACTGCTGATTTGTTCACACACAGAAAAACCCATATTAACTTTTCATTCTTTCTCTGGGCAGTTAGACACCATCAGTGCCATGATTTTAGGAAATGATATCGTCCTTAGTGGTAGAAAATTCTATGAATGACAGCTGAATGTAGAAAGTAGCCATGTGTTATAAGCAGTCTGCCCAAAATGCTCCTAAAATTTTGGAAGCAACATACAAGAAATTCCTATGACTATTCAGGCCAGGATTTCATGTGCCTTTTATTTTCTCAAATCAAGGAGAAAAAATGGATAGACATTTAAGACGAGGATTACCTGATTAGCATCTGGGCTTCAGTATATAGTAATTGTTTTTCTTAAGGCTCATCTGTCTAGAGAGGAGATGGAGGTATAGGAGATGATGTGGTAGAGGGTGGGGAAAACTAAAAATGCAACTTAAAGAATGCAAAGAAGAAAGGAATTCACTTCTGACATTCAAATAGATTACGTAACAAGTCAATTTTCTTGTAAGCTAGGCTACTAGTCTAAAATAAATATTTTCTAAATCTCTGTTATTAAAAAAAACAAAATCACAGGCTAGGCACAGTAGGTCACCCTATAATCCCAGTACTTTGGGAAGAGGAGATGGGTGGATAACCTGAGACCAGGAGTTTGAGACTACTCTGGCCAACATGACCAGACCCTGTCTCTACTAAAAATACAAAAATTAGCTGGATGTGGTGGTGCACACTTGTAATCCCAGCTACTCAAGAGGCTGAGGCATGAGAATAGCTTGAACCCAGGAGGTGGAGGTTGCAGTAAGCCGAGATCACACCATTGTACTTCAGCCTGGGCAACAGAGCAAGACCCTGTCTCAAAAAAAAAAAAATCACAGTTTACACCTGGAGAGCTTCTTCTAATGTGTAGAGAAGATGCCAATACCACCTAAGGCAGCAAGAACAAGGAACTTTCTATCTTAAGTAGTAATAGGAGAAGGGAATGGTCAGGTATGTGATTCCTAATTCTCACCAAGGATTTCAGTTCAAAGTGAATGTGTTCATGGGAGAGGGGTTGGGAGAAAGAGAGCAAAGAGGGGCAAAAAGATGCTAATAACTCAGTGTGGAAAGCAGAGTGGGGAGTTCTTGTCCTGACTCCGCATTTGGGGCTTCAGGAAGCAGCCAGCTTGAAGTCAACATAATACAAATATGCTTTTTAGCTTTCATGAGGCATTTTTGTTTTCTGTGTTCACAGAAGGAACACAGAAGTATGAAAGAATCTGTCTGGAGTGCTTGCCAGAGGGGACATATAAAAGGGACATAATGGCTCTTCAGTGAGGCTGCAGAGCAATCTATCTAGGCAGGGGCTGAATTGTGCACAGCAAAACCACTGATTGCCTGAAATAACTCCAAATCAGGCTAAGACAGCCATGGAGGACCACTGGGCTTCAATCAAGCTGAGAGAGATGACTACTTTAGATCAGTCCAGGCAACAACTACCGACACAAATTCTATCTAGCAAGCAGTGCACATGTGGAGAGAGCCACCTGTGTAAAACTAAAAAGACTTGCAAACATCTTATCCAAGAACATTTTCACCTGTACCATGAGGTTACAAACACCCAAACATCATCTTGAAAAAGAACTCTTGGATTGGAGGTGGGGTGTTTCAGACATTAGAAAGACCAAGTACTCAAAGTAACCAAAGCAATCAAAGGAGCATTGTACATTATCAGTCTTGGTTAAGTCTAAGGTGTATACATCATCTGCATTGTAAAATCAGTTAAACATTTTACTCCATTACACACATGTCAATATGTATGAATAAATATACTGTTATATGTCTTCAAAGACTTTTCTCTTAAAAGATTCTAAGAAAATATTTGCCATGTGAGTGGTAAAACACTATCATCCCAATCGGAGAACATTTGAGAGAGAAAAGGTGCTGTGAATAATTACTCCTGGACAATAGACATAAATCAGGACTATCCCATGCCATCTGGGACACACTTTACAGAAGAAAAATTGAATTCTTCTTAGATAAAAATGTTTCTTTGATTGGGATAGGTAGAGGAGAGGGCAAAAACTTTTTACCTACTGTATATACCTGTTTATAAAAGGTGTATTTCCTTGGTCCTAGCTTAGATCACAGGGTTTAAACAGACAAGACTTATATTGTTATATTTAATAAATAAATAGAAATTCAGTGGATGTAAGTTTGCTAAAAAGTAGGAAAAAGAAGAGCCCCGAGATGGAAAGAGATACTTGGGAAAATGGCAGTAATCTAATGCCTAGAACCAAGGCCAGGTGAGGATGGACATGGTCTGTCAGAAATTTCCAGTGGAGATACAGTTACAGCTGATCAGGATTTAAACTTCACCTGAATAGTACTTTGTTACTGTCCCCATCCGCATCCAGCAAGGCCCAAACTTCACAAAATCTGGAGTTTTCTTTGATTATAGTTTTGGAGGATTGAAGAGAGGAAACAAAGGCATAGTGTAACAGTGAAACAGCAAAGAATGAACATAACAAACCCCATTTTTTAAAGGGGTCTTTACCCATTCCTGCACTTAGGCTAGGATAATTTTAGAGCATTGAGATAATATGCAAAAACAGCACTCATTCAGTTTTTGAAACCAACTCTGGAATTAAAGGGGAAGTATGTAACAACAAACTATGTTTTGTTGAAGATGTATAGGAGAATTGTGACCTGACCGAGGACAAAGAAGTTTCCAGTCTCTATAGATCACCCAGATGTCTGTGGTCATCAGCTATGTCTTGATATCAAACCCCTCCTCTTCCCCAGGCTCTTAACATAAGAAGAGTCTGAAATTTGTACTGACTTAAGATAATTCTTTAGGCTACTAGGCCACCATTTTCTTGGTTTGATGGCTCAGAAATAAGGTCACTTTTGTTTCTCCAGCTCCTTGCCTCTGGACTTATGAGCTGCCGTGTAGCAAGCAGAACAAGTTTGGATTTAGTAAGCATTGTCTCTCGTGAGGGGTAGAGTCAACACATTTAGAAAATGATTCAGGAAGCTCAGAAACTAAGACGTACTGGAAATTGAAAATTCACTAGAAGCAAGAAATTAGAGCAACATGTAACCCACAAAAATAAGCCCTTTAGGAATCTAGGAACTATTAATGGGTGTGGTGGGTGACTATGGGTTTCTACTAGTAAAATGAGAGTCCAAGCAAATCTGTCAAAATAATCAAGAAAATGTTGTGCTCCTAAGCTTGGAAATCTATAAATAACTAGGCTATAGAAATTGAGGTTAGTTTCAACACAGTTTACATAGTTTTATACAATTAAAATATAATTTCAGTGGTCATTCAATAATATTTGTTGAGTATACTTTATAAGCAGACTGTTACACTCTAGGCAATGAAAGTGTTGAACTCATAAACTTAGTTAATTCCATAGTAAATAACAAAGTAAGGGGGAAAATTGACATTAGCATTTTTCTATGATTATTGAAGTGTCCTTTCTCATGCACTAACTATAAATAAATAATACCAATTCTTCACTCTCAAGTTGTTTTATTATTATTAAATATAACTTACAGGGCAGAGATTTATACCTACAGGTTATTTAAAGTTTATGAAATGCCTTCAGCTCTCTGGAGAAAATGCACTGAATACATATAAAACAATAATAAAATAATAATATGCCCAAGGATAAACCATGTTCCTATGTTTTCATACTGTGTATATCATGGGCATTTTTCCAGCACAGGGTGTTTATAAATGAGACCCCCAGCTGTTACTGAAAGACTCCGGCAGAGGAAGGGAGTAAACAGAGGGTAATAATGCTGATTATAATAGGAGGCTGTTTCTATAGTGAACCAGGGTGAGTTACATTCTCCCTAGGAATAAACTGCTCAGTGAGTAACTCCTACGAAGTACCATGAGGTAAATTACCTCTTTCTAGGAACTAAATGATACCTCGATGCCTTGGAAAAATTAATGGGTGAGTGATTTACTCTGAGAGCATTTTATTCCCTCTGAGTCAACATAGGATTCTGCCCAATTAAGTTTTGGAGGGCACAATTTGCCCTAGAAAGAGCAGTTTAAAGGTTTAAGAGTTATCGAAGCAATATAAAAGCTAGTCCCCAATGTACAGTAAAGATAGGACTTTTCACCATGGGTAAGACTTTCATTATCAGCAGTTATTACGTTTCCCTCAGTGGCCAAATGAAGGGGGGAAAGGGTGGAGGATACCATTATAACCTGAAATACATCAACATGTATTTGGTATTTATCTACATATAGTTGATCATCTGCCTCTTGTTCTTTTCTAAAACATGCCAAGTCATTTGGTCTATCTCTGTAT
Organism: Cacajao melanocephalus; assembly: GCA_963573385.1. Classification (NCBI taxonomy): domain Eukaryota; kingdom Metazoa; phylum Chordata; class Mammalia; order Primates; family Pitheciidae; genus Cacajao; species Cacajao melanocephalus. The sequence goes on from CAUYLG010036148.1 coordinate 92,695, forward strand.
CAAAGACAATTCAGACTGTAACCACATTAGTATATAAAGTTGCTGTTTTCTCTAAAAGTACATTTTCTATGTTTAATGGTTTATATATTCATTGAAACAACATAGAATTCAAATGTGTAGGCTAGAGGCATTATTGGATTTTGAAATAAGTTTTCTTTTGTTTATTTTTTTTTAAATAGAGAAGGCCAAAATGCCATTTTGCACAGTTAATCTAATTATTACTCAAGCCCTGTTCTATAGTCAGTTAAATTAACAAAATTAAATTAATAAATTTTTGAGAAGGATTTTCTTAAAAGAACCTGATATTATTGTAGTTATTTAAACAAAATGGATACACCTTTTATATAGCAAAAATGCTTAAAGAGTTTTGAATCTAGTATAAGTAGAAATTATCAAGTACATATTTTAGCAGTAATTATTTTAGGTTGCCTTATTAGGTGAAGTTAACATTATCACATTTATGAAGCACTTTTATTTTCTGAGACACTTTGGATGTTTTACTCTAATAATTTAGTTGTTTCTCAAAAGGCACCTAGGAAAGAGGGAGAAGTGATAGTCTGATTTTTAAAAAGCTGACGTTTTAGGGATGGAAACCCTAAAAAGCTTTCTCTGACTTGTCTTCCCTCTCCTCCAATACAGCCTTTCTTCAAACGTAAAATTCGGAGCATGAAACTCGTCGATATGAAAGTGGATAGAAATAAAGACAAATGCATATGTTTGTTTTTACTATAATGATAATCAAGAAATAACTTACACAAAGTACAATTTTATTATCCAGAGTGAAACTGCTCAGATCTGTCTTCTGTTACAGCCACTTAATTGCTTGTACTTTCCCCTCTGAAGATTAGATTTCTCATCTCTAAAATGGAGCAATAATCACACCTATCTCATGCAGTTGTTCCAATGATTTTGATAATTTCATCCATTTAAAGCACTTGACACATTTCCCAGCAATGACAAGCCTTTAATAAATGTTAGTAGTATTATTGTATTATTATTGTCATTATAATGATTATTTTAATTTTGTGACCAGCCCTGAGTAATGTTGTGGAGGGTGTAAATGAGATAAAACACGTTGTTCTTGCTATTTGAGGAAACTACTTGTAATTAGGAGGAAAATGTAAACAAAATAAGAAGGAAATGAGGCCAGTGGATCACCTGAGGTCAGGAGTTCAAGATTAGCCTGGCCAGCATGGTGAAACCTCGTCTTTACTAAAAATACAAAATTAGTGGAGCATGGTGGCACACTTTTGTCGTCCTAGCTACTTGGGAGGCTGAGGCAGGAGAATCGCTTGAACCTAGGATGTGGAGGTTGTAGTGAGCCGAGATTGCACCACTGCACTCCAGCCTGGGCAACAGAGCAAGACTCTATCTGGAAAAAAAAAAAAAAAAAGGAGTCACTGTTACTGTTATTCAAAGTAGTCTTAGGAATTTTAGTAATTAAAGATAAGAAGGAGAATTCCTTATGCAGAGGAGTTCAGGAACCAGGAATCTTTTTTGGGGTGATGAGAGTATTCTATATTGTGATTTCTAGTGAAGGTTAAACAACTGTATACATTTGTTAAAATACATGAATGGCACACCTATAATTGGAGAATTCTATTGTTTGTAAATTATGTCTCAATAACATTGATTTCATAAAAAGGCCATTAAACTTGGCAAATACCAGGGTAGTATTACCATTCAAAAGAAAAACATTATTGGTATAAAAGAGTCAAAAAATTACAAAGGGATGGATGGGTACTGCAGTAGAGAAAGCAATGAATCCTTATTTGGGAAGTATGGTGATAATGAATGAAAAGAAGAGAGATGGTGATGGGAGAAAAGTAGCTTGGCAGAGTAGGATGACAGAAGAAAAATTCCCCAGACCATGTTTGTAGCTATCAGAAGTAAAACCCATAGAAATTTGAGATATAAAGAAGAGCAGAAGTTATTGCTAGGGTAGTTGTTGTGAAAGAATTCAGAGATAAGTTGACAGAATTATTTTAATTGACAAGATGGTACACTTCTTCATTATCAAGCCAAAGAAAGCAATAATAAGATATGCTCTTAAATTTTTCTAAAGCAGTCTTTTTGTCAGTGATGTAGGCAACTGAATTTACACTTCCTCTTCACCTACCTAGACACCTCTCCTCTGTCTCTGGTACTCTGCCGTGACTTTGTCCCTTTACTTGTTTCCACAAAGAATCTGCTTGCAACAAGCATTTCATGAGATTGTGAGTTTTACTGAATGCCTTGTCTTTTGATGTAATGATCATGTTCAATGTTTAAATCTAATAATAATGATTTTCCCCTGACAACATTGTGCTGCTTTCCAAGTCTGAGGTAGACTTTTCAGATTCTGCTAAACGGGTATGATTTTTCTATATTCTTTGACCCTTTGGTTTAGTAACTTTAAGACATTCACAACAATGGGAAAGGATAGATGTGCTCTATTCCCTATCTGTGGCCAAAATTGAGTACACTTTTCAGGACTATTTGAGAAATGGGATGCTTTTAGCTTTCTGTTCTTTCTCTTCTAGCTCAACTTGGAATTACTCTTAAATTAATTGAGCTTTTTTCCCTTTACATTTCTATTTCAAATATGCTCTTACAAAAAGGGCTTCAAAGCCAACTAGAAACTGGACCCAAATTTCAAGGTATTTTCTTAATCTTCCCCACCATTCAGTCTTTCTCCAGACCCTGGGGAATTCCATCTCTTACATTCTAAGACACTTGTGGAATTGTTTGGGAAGATTGCTTCTATAATCCTTCATTGGACTTCCGTATCAAAACCAAGAGGTAGGCTGGGTGTGGTGGCTCATGCCTGTAATCCTAGCACTTTAGGAGGACTAGGCGGGCAGATCACTTGAGGTCAGGAGTTCAAGACCAGCCTGGCCAACATGGTGAAACCCCATCTCTACTAAAAATACAAAAATTAGCTGGACGTGGTGGTGGGTGCCTGTTATCCCAGCTACTCGGGAGGCTGAGGCAGAAGAATCCTTTGAACCCAAAAAGTGGAGGCTGCAATGAGTTGAGTTTACACCACTGCACTCCAGCCTGGGTGACAGAGCAAGACCCTGCCTCAAAACAAACAACAACAACAACAAAACAAACAAACAAACAAACACCAAAAAAACAAACCACCACCAAGGGGTAAAAATGGCAAATGATCAACTTCTTTGTTATTCTCTATCTGACCATGTTGTGCATTCCTAAGTCTTCAGTCACTAGACATTTTCAGTGCATAGTTAACCTCTCACAAGCACTGCTTCTTCAATCCTTTCATTCTCTTGCTTTCTTCGACTACCTTTAACAGAAAAACTGTGTACGTGGTAAGCCTTTAATCAGATTATGTGGAAAGAATGTCTTAGCCACCATGGCTTAAAAATACATGAGTTTTGAGAAAAGAATACATGGATTCTCTGCATACTCTCAGCAACTACAATGCTGTTACTTTTTGAATAATTTCAAGTGAACTGGCAGGAAAGATAGAGAAAATTACATTTACCACAATTTCCTCCAGGGAGAACAATAAATTTTCTCTAAAAAATTCTTTCATAAACACACTTGGGACTTCAATACATTCTCCAAAGTTCAGTCCCTAAAAAGATTCCCTAATGTGTCGAGTGTTCCTCATTCAGGGATGAGGGGTGGGAACTGTCAATGTCACAGGAAAGAGGTAAGAATGAGGAAGAGGGAGGGGAAAGGGGATGGAGCTGATGAGGTAGAAAATGCATCACTGTGTGATGTGAGCTCTTCATCCATCTCTAATCATTAGTAAAAGCTTTGGAAACTATGAAAATTGTTATATGTGAAGATTCTCTTAGGAGGTAACTCCTATATCCGGAGAGTCAGTTCAAACAGATACAGCCATCATATAATAGATTCAGAATATATTAGATTGTGTGTTCAGCTTTGAAAATGGACCATTTTGGGAAGACTGTGAAATGTATTGAATTTTAAAACTTATTATGCACTATTTCAGAGCTACTAAATTATAATACATAGGTCTGGATTTGAATTTAGGGCCCACTTCTTACTAGTTATGAGCCTTTTTGAGCTTCTGTTTGTGTGATTTTAAATGGATGCCATATATAGAGTACATTCCCAAATAAACAATTAATAAACATTGTATATGACTGATAATGATGGTGATGATGGTGATGAACCTGCTTAGCACAGCAGCTGAGAGGTTATAAGCACTCAATAAGTTACAACCACACACTACTACAATGACTATTAACATTAGCATAACAGTATTATTTAAATATTAAGCAAAGGTTTTTCAGTTGATATGCGTTTATGTTTTTTAAAAAAGACAAAAAAAAGTGAGTGTGAGGATGAGGGAGCAAAGATGTCTATTTTTTATAGCTTTAAATTAGCAAGCTTAGTGGTACCAGAAATAAAATTCACATTAGAAACAGATGCCGTAATCACAATACTCTGTGTTCATTTCCAGAAAGATTAGAGTCAGTAGGAAACTGAGATTAAAAGACAATGTGAACCACACACGAATTCTCTTAAAGTAGCTTTATTTGTTTATAATTAACATTGACATGAATTTTCTGGTACATGTAAGTTTGGACTTTTATAAAAATTCAGGCCATGCTAATTCTATGATCCCGGTGTACTACAGGTAGATCTTTCATAGAAGACTCTTCCGTAGACTCTTGACCCTTTAGAAAAGTAAAGCATGCATTATTCTCTGGATTGGCACAGATACCACACACCAGGATTCTTTGGAGATATGTTTTCATAAAATATTCAAAAAGAAGAAAAATTTTGCTATTTAAAGAATACCTCATAACAGTCTCCATACTTCAAGCAATCTATAGTTAACAGCATGAACAACAAAGGCAAATAATGCAGATTAATGCAGGCAGTAGTTTTTCTAAAATACCACTTATGGCAGAAACCCCCTTATCTTCCCAAGGAATACTTTTGTCAAAATCTTAAGTCACTGCGATTGTTCAAAGAAGCAATAGCCTCTTAAATATCTCTCTATCTAGGTGAATGTGCAGTACTATTATATCTAACAACACTAAGCACCAGCCATATTGTAAGAGATTAGCTGTGTCTAGCATTATCTGACAGACAGAAGCATAAATATGATATTCTCCACCCTTCTTTGTTTTTCTCACAGTTAAAGCTGTTTTTAGCTATTTTTTAAGGCACTGGCTAATTCAAAGTTGCTTTACAAAACTTCCTTCATAAGTACTGGTATATATTATTACATTATTATAATACGTTATACTATATATTTTATTTTTCTTTCATTCTTAGATGCATTCTTCAGAAGTGCATAAGTTCCTCACATTCTTCATAAATTCTTCACATTTTAGGAGTATATAATTAGGTGTAACTGTAACAATATAGTCACAAATTCTTATTTTCCTGACAAATGCAGCTTCTAGTATATTCAAATTTCCACTGTCTTAATTTTTTTTTGCTATATTCCAGCTTTCTTCTCTATTTTTGTTTGAAAATTCTAACACAGAATTTCATGCCAGAAAATTTTTTTCTTCCTGTAAGCTGGAAGAAATCATTTCAAGTTTCAAGACTGTGAAAATTGACTATGCCTGACTTTTCCCAAAATGACTCGCAGTGCTTTTTGCCAGGGAGATTCTAGGACCAGTTAGTTTATGATCAAAACCTACAGATGGTATGTACAGAAGACTAGCCAGTAGGGCATTTTTCGAGAATGTCAAGATCAAAAACTATAATTAAAGGTTATTTTGGGAAAAGCCAGGGTCCCCATCACTATCTCCACAACTCCACAGGGGGAAAAAATAAAAAAAAATAAAATAAAAAAGAAGAAACGATTTTGTGACAAAGTAATTGCTGACAAAAATATCATAATCCAATATGTCATTTGAAAACAATTGAATTTCTAGTCTTTTTGTTGCAGAACCTTAGCTTTCAAGTGATGGTTAGGTTATAACATGTAATGCTGACTTTTCCTTAAGATCGTAGGTTATTTCACAGCTGTCAATTTTACACAGCCATCTTCCCTGTCACCAGTTCCTGTAGCTCGTCCCTGCTGGTTGATATCTTTATGCCAGACTCTCATATGTAATCACCATAAGATGGAGGTCACTTAATGATAAACCTGTGATGAAGTGATGCAATGTTTACCTCTTAACAATGTACAAGTGAAAATTTTATGCACTAAGGCAAAAGCAGGAAAATTATGAATATCTATAGTGTAATTTCCATGCATCACTGCTTGTGGCAGTGAAATAAACACCAGTGTGAAGTAAGAGAGAAGTTAGAGGGGTGGACTAGTGGTTTAAAAAAGAGAATTAATATCCATGAATAAAATTGTGTGTATCATTGCCAAAGGCTTTGAAAATATGCCAATTACATGACTGTGTCTGTTTCAGAGACAGAGAAGGAACATTTAAAATTTAATAATAATTTCTCTCTTTTACTGTATAAAACAAATCAAAGTGACTAGAGTGTTGCTAACAATAAATGAATTCCATGGATATTTGTTTTTGAAAATGATCAACTTTAATCATACATATTTTTTAGGTACTAATTGATAAGTAGTTTTTCAATCTTTTTTATTTAAAAAAACTGCATCAGCCAACTTAATCTTTTAAGTCTATAGGTTCATCTTTTTTATTCTTCATTAATTCTATAAATTCCAGGTACCATATATGACCATAGAGGATTTAGTTTTTGATGTAGTATTTGTAATGCAAGTTTATATTCTTTGATAATAATGATCAATTTATAATATCCTGTTGCTAGGAAAAATGGTGAAGCATATTCTAAGTATTTTTATTTATAGTTTTTTAATCATGTATAACCTAAAATAGCAACATGCAAAATGTTCACGTGACAGACAACTTATTGGGGTAAATTAAGAATATGTGATAGTAAATTTTAGTTTGGACTAAGAATACATCTGATTTTTGTGCTAACTACTATAGAGTACACTTTGAAAAAAAATTCCTAACATTCACATTTCCTTCATTTCGGAAGTCCTGCTTTTCATCAGACATTTGATGAGAAAAAGCAGCCTTCCAAAGACTAATTTACAATTCTAGAAGAACATTTTTTAAAACCACTTTACCATATATTTTTATTTTTGTGAGACTTCTTGTTTTAAAAAAACATTTAATTCACCACAAAGAAACCTTTTCAAATGCAGTTTTTAAAATATAGTGCTTTATTGGCCAGGGAAAACCTAATGTGGACTAATTTTCTAGTTATCAAAAACGAGTAAATCACACACACACACACACACACACACACACACACACACACACAACCTTTGTCCAGTGTCTTTTTCAATGTTATGATTCTGTACCTTGTCCCTTAGAAGGAAATAAGTACCGTAGCCATTGTTTTGCTTAGAATTGAGTACTTGGTCAGCTCTCAACAAGTAATAAGTCATAATGACAAGTGCTGAATCCAATTTGAAAACATAAGCGGGAAATTCAAGTGGTCTCAAATGTCAGCATTGTACGAGTTAATTCCATTTGTGGAGGAGCTGCAATGCTGTATTTTTATGTTCGTAAAATAATTCAAATTATTCTCTTCTATTTTTAACTTCTGGATAGGACAAAGAGATTTTCTCACTGAAGATTACAGCCATGGCTTTCACCAAGCTGAAAAACAAGTTTTAATGTGATGATCCACACAAGACCAAACTTGATGAGAAACGTAGAGTGTTGCTATGGCAATTCCATTTGTTGGAACTTTTCTCTGTTGGCTTCACTTTCACATTGCATTCTAAAAAAAAATCATATGAAAAGGTGTGGTGCTGGGAAGACACACTCAAAGCCAAGAAGATAGAACTTTCTCATCTTTTCTTCTCCAGAGGAGGGGAACATGTAGTCATTTGTAATGCCACCCAATGGAGTCAGAGGGCTGGATGAGGAAGTGTCATTCTGAGATTTCATTGAAACCCTAGGGTTTATTTCTGTTCAGCTTAAGTGGAAAATAGGCAATGCCAGGGTTATGAGCAAAATTACGACGTGAAGAAGCATGTGTAGGCTAAACTGAAAGATGTGAAGGCCCTGGCTCCTGAGCGAACCAAGATCTGTTTTGTTGTGGTTGTGCTTGTATTTTTTTGTTTTATTTTTTAGCACAGGTTTGATATTGTTAACTTCTTTGAAATATAAGCATAGAATGCAAATAAATCTCGAGTTTGAATATCTCTGATGAAGAAAGGAGGCATTAGTTCACTTAATGCCATTTCTTTGCAGATAGACCTTCCTTCCGAGGCTATAAACAATCCAACTGTTTATAACAACGACCTCAGTCAGAATTGCATGGCAGGCATTGTGTCAAGCATTTTATCTCAGATTAATCTCACTTAAACTCTTCACAAATATCCCTATGAGGTAGACACTATTATCATCTCCATTTTGCACATGAAGAAAGGAAGATTCAGAGAACAAAAGTAAATGAAGCTAAGGTAAATTATCTAGAAAGAAGGAAATCTGGGAGTTAAATCCAGAACCGAAATCTCAATCAATGTATTGTTAAACAGAACTAATTATGCCAAAATTTAATGGCTGGAGAGGAATTTCTAAGCAATTTACTAATAAGTAGCAAAAATTATATTGTCATTACTGTGCAAACTCCTTTTTCTAAGATACAAAATACAACTGAAAAAGGAAGATAAGGAAAGTGATTTATCAGAGAATCTTGTGACTTAAAAATAATGTACTTTCTAATTTGAATTCAACCATAGTAATTTACTGAGTTCTTATCATAGGTTCAAAGCATAAAAAGACTTTTAAGATAGCATTTCCTGCTCAAGAAGAATTTGTCAGTAACTGGAGGACTATAGTAAACAAGTAGTAGGGAGCCACCTATTTAGAAGATAGCATAAGTCTTTGCAGATCGACCTTCCTTTGGAGGCTATAATCAATCCAACTGTTTATAGCAACCACCTCAGTCAGAATTGCATGATAGGCATTGTGTCAAGCATTTTTCTCAGATTATTCTCACTTAAACTCTTTACAAACATCCCTGTAAGACAGAGGTTATAAATTAGCAGCCAGATGGTTTATGTGGCCCTTAGCCATGTTTAATTTGATCCACCCAATGTGGTCTTGAAAATTTTAATTTGATGACCACATTTGAAGATTGAGAGATTTCACATATGATCTGAATCTTTAGCTTCTTTTCAAAAAATCCAACATGTATAAACATAACATATTCTCAGTTGGCAAAAATTGCATAAGCAAATAGAAAGTTTCCACTGTGATAGTGGTGTGTATTCTTGAGTCTTTCAGCTTCCCTGCTCTACTTTTTCCCCCACTCTGAAGTTCACTGTCAACTTCCATTGTTTTTATTATGCCAATTAATACTGTATACCTTACCATCCTGGCCCTTTTAGGCTTTAGATTGTGACTTTTGCTGCAAAGACACCAAAATTATTTGAGATACAGATTATTAATAGGTAAGAGTAAAAAGACCATCATTTAGATAGTCTGTGAATGTACTGAAATAACTAAAGAAGAGATTTGGAATGGGAATTGAAATTGCCACTACTACTGAGTTTTTCAGGGGTATGATTTATTGCAAAGCAATTTTGATTAACCAAGAAGTGCAGAGGATGTTAAGTCATTGAGATGCTCAGGTGTGATGTGTAAACATTTTTAGATAAGCAAGTATAATTTATGTGCAAATAATAATTCCGTTTGGGGAGTGAGAGATAAGTGGAGAGAAATAACGTGGAGCTGAGGGCTAGAGTGACAGAGTGAGGGAGAGAGGTAGGAAAGAAGGGAGAGACTTCAAGAGCTGTGAGTTTATAACTCCTCAAATTCTTGAACACTGCTGAGGGGCGTCAGCTGTTCCAGCCATTCATCTAGTAGGTTCTGATGAAACTGACTACAAACCTTCAGGTCTTGCCACTTGCTTTTATCTTTGCCTAAAATAACATTTTTTTCTTCCCAAACCTTTAATTCATCTGATTTTCTCTTACTCAAATTTCAACGCCTGGTGTAGGAGGTTCATTTTCTACTAAACTTTTCTATTGCTTCTAAAGAAATTTCTTTTTTTACACTACAATGTTACCTTGGACAGGCTTCCTTTACTGGACTTACTATTTTCCACTGAAATTATGTATTTATGCACCTTTCTTCCATAGTCGACTATGAATTCTTGGGAAGGGATCCATACTGTATTTATCTTTGTATCACCATCTCCCAGCATGGTCTAATAAATATTTGTTGAATAAGGCTGTGCTCAGTGGCTCACGCCTGTAATCCTAGCACTTCCAGAAGCCGAGCTGGGTGGATCACTTGAAGTCAGGAACTCAAAACCAGACTGGCCAACATGATGAAACCCCGTCTCTACTAAAAATACAAAACAACAACAACAAAATTAGCCGGGGGTGGTGGTGCGCGCCTGTAATCCCAGCTGCTCAGGGGGCTAAGGCAGGAGAATCGCTTGAACCCGGGAGGTGAAGGTTGCATTGAGCCGAGATCGCCACTGCACTCCAGCCTGGGTGACAGAGTGAGACTCCGTCTTAAAAAAAAAAAAAAAGAAAAAAATGAACAAATGATTAAATACATCCCCAAAAGGGAGTCAGTTTAAAGCATTTTTTAAAAGTTCCCTTGACCTATTTGACTTAATTACATAATCTTATGAAGCCAATATTTTATGCAAAATAGATAGATTACATATGCAATTAATAATTCAATTGATAAAACTTGTAATAACATGAAGTTATATATGTTTTTTTGTGTGTATATATACACACACACATAAATATGTGGCTTTTATATGCATATATATGTATATATCTGCATCTAAATAATCTATAATTAGTTGAACGTGTTCTCCATCTGGGGTACTATATTAGACACTCTGGGGAGCTTCTGAGTAAAATCTAACTTTTAATTTTGTAGTATAATTTACAAAATCTACTCCCTCTCTACCCACTACCAAAATTACCATGTTCTTTTGAAAAAATGTCATCATTTTTATAACCTAATGCAAGGAAACATGTGTACTATGAAGGTCTTCTATGTAGTACCTGGAATATATGTGTTCTTACTTCATTGAAATATAATGAGGACAATTACACATAGTGTGCAATTCAACTGAGCACACCCATATAAGTAGCCTCCATGAAGAAACATAAACATGACCACCATCTCTCTAAACCCCCTTGTTTTCTCTCATGTCACTAGCCTTCTTCCAAAGTTAACCACATCCAAGATTTCTGAAAGTGTAGGCTAGTTTTTGCTTAATTATAGTAATTGAAATGTTTATTCATTTATAGTATTTATTGCTTACCTACTTCATACATTATGACTGTATTAAAAATATATATTCTCTTAGAAAATAAAAAATTAAATTAAAAAATTTTAACATATATTCTTAATTTTGTGGAACTAAAAAAATGGATAAGACATAATCCTGGCATTACAGAAGTTTACAATTGGGTAGATCTGATAGAAGCTGACAGTCTGGTAATACCCATAGACACGGCAGTACTAATAATACCCATAGACACATAGCAGTACATTGTAAATGGGTTCAAGATTGATAATAGGGTCTTACAAAGGGGAGTTCTCATCTGGTTTCATACAACGTATGGAAGTGCTATTGAAACTCTAGAAAAGGTATTATTTTAATAATAGTTTTATTTCAGGTTGTTAGGAACAAAGTTATTTATATCTTCATTATTGTGATAAATTTGTGTCATGACAGATACATACCTTCATAATCTTTTTTCTGGTGGAAGTCCCTTAAGTCACTTTAGAAATGGGTAGAAAATGAAAAGTCAGGCACTGACTGCGATGACAAAGCTGCTATTTTACCATTCTTGAATTTCGCTTTGGAGGAAGAGATGTTAATTAACTGCAATAGTAATTGGCGGCCAGAAAAGTGCATCAGAGGGCTGAGTTTTTGCTGTTGTTGTTGTTGTTGTTGTTGTTGTCTGAGACAGAGTCTTGCTCTGAAGCGAGGCTGAAGTGCAGTGGTGCAATCTCTGCTCACTACAACCTCTATCTCCTGGGTTCAAGCAAGCTCCTGCCTCAGCCTCCCGAGTAGCTGGGATTACAGGCATGTGCCACCACGCCTGGCTACTTTTTGTATTTTTAGTAGAGTTGGGGTTTCACCATGTTGGTCAGACTGATCTCGAACTCCTAACTTCGTGATCCTCCCGCCTCAGCCTCCCAAAGTGCTGGGATAACAGGCGTGAGCCACCGTGCCTGGCCAGGGCTGAGTTTTAAAGCTACTCTTACATACAGATGAGAAGTCATGCAAACCAGATTGAGAACTTTGCCAGAAAGAAATTTTTTGTGGGTTATGGATTGCCTGGGTTGGGCTTACAAGTAAAATTTATTTTTTACAAGTAAAAAGCCTTCTAGGTTGCAGAGGCAGAGTAGGTCAGCAGTTGTCTCTGTGTAGCAAAATAACCACTGGGGAATAAGAGTGTGAGCTGGTGTATATGATACACAATTTATACCCTCATAACAAAGTAACACTGTTTATCAAATCATCTTCCTCAGGAGCAGAGTAGTCCTTACACTATTAGATAGCTGTCTGCCAAGAATCAGCTTTATCTCCTGAGCTACTGGATCTCATCACCCAAAGCATTGTATTGCAAGCTGATCTCATTAGACAATACTTCCTATTGCAGGCAATTTGACTTTATATAATTGGTCGTTCTTGATCCTACTTGGTGTCAGCCCAAGTGTATTAGTTGTTCTCACATTACTATAAAGAACTACATGAGAACAGGTAATTTATGAAGAAAAGAGGTTTAATCAACTCATGTTCTGCAGGCTGTACAGAAGCATGGCTGGGAGACCTCAGGAAGCTTACAATCATGATGGAAGGTGAAGGGGAAGAAAGCATGTCTTACAGTGGTGGAGTAGGAGAGAGAGAGAGAAAGAGAAAGAGCAAAGGGGGAAGTGCCACACATGCTAAACCATTAGATCTTATTAGAACTTACCGTCATGAGAACAGCAAGGGGTAAATCTGCCCCCATGATCCAGTCACCTCCCATTAGGCCCCTCCTCTGACAAGTGAGGATTACAATTCAACATGAGATTTGGGTGGGGACACAGAGCCAAACCCATATCACCAGGAAACCATTTGTTTGTCTTTCCCCTCACCATCACTAAGATAATTCCCCAACTAAAATTCTCTTCAAGAAACTCCATTTAGCTTTGGAAAAAACTGCCTCTTCAAATAAAATTGAATGCTCAGAGGTTGTGGCAGTGTGGCATGATATTTCTAGAACAGTAGAATTAGGCTATAACTATGCACTGGCTGTAACTGTTGCATCAAAAACTCAACGGTCTGCATCACATCCAAACTCTGAAAAACACATGTTCCTAGAGTCAGGGTGGAGAAAAGTCTGATCAGGATAGAGCTGTTGTACTTTAGGATAAACTCCCCTCCCTAGAGCATGATAAACAAAGGACTGTATCCAGTTGAGCTCAAGCACTCAAGTAACATAATATGATGACATTAGCATAATGGCACAAAATGAACAAATAAATCTCTTCTCCCTTGAGTCCTGGAAATGGATATTCCCTGGTTACATAATAGAAAGTGCTTCCTCTATGCCCTTTTGGATAATATCTCCCAGGGTTTGCTTCAAGGTAGAATTACTTTGTCCAAGCCTTAAATTATGCAAACACTAGTTCCTAGATTCATTTTAAAGGATGTGTTGAAAAGAAACTTACTTCACACAGTCTCAATTTTGAAAAAAAGCCCTCAACTATATATATACATACATATATATATATATATATATATATATATCTGTAGAGAGAAAGAGAGAGAGGGAGAGAGAGAAAGTCATGCCTCACTTAACAACAGGGCTACATTGTGAGAAACACGTTGTTAGGGCTTCTGTCATTGTGCAAACATCATGGAGTATACTTATACATACCTAGATGGTATAGTTTGCTGCACACCTTGGCTATATGGTACAGCATATCGGTCTCAGTCTACAGACCTGTGCAGCATGTTACTGTAGTGAATTGTGTTGACAATTGTAACACAGTGGTAATTATTTGTCTCTCTAAACATAACTAAACACAGAAAAGGTACAGTAAAATACAGTATAATCATATGGAACCACTGTTGTATGTGTTGAATGTCATGTCTTATGTAGCGGATGGCTCTGCGTGTATGTGTGCATGTGTGTGTGTGTGTGTGTGTGTGTGTACACACTAGAGAAAAGAAATAAAATGCAGTGTAACCAGTGTTTTTTCTTTTTAGATATTAGATGAATTGTCTTCTTAAACTCCCTTATAATTTTCTAATTTTATATACCAAGCTTATATTACTTCTATAACCAGAAGTGAAACCAGGACTATTCTTTTTAAAATGTGACCTAATATATGCATGATCAGAGACTTTGATTTCAACTCTGAGGAATGATCAGTGGTTTGGGTGCCTCTGGGTTCACAATGACATTATTAAAAGAGTTCTGTGAAGATTAAGGTATTCCCAGAGGGCGAGAGTGAGGTGAGAAACTCCTTGCTCTGCACCCCTGCAGCTGCTGGATGAACTGTCAAACACTAGGTTGACGTAGGTCTACATATTGTTTTACACATATTTCCTATTGCTCCTTGACCTTCTTGAGGTAAACACTGTAGACTTTGCAAAGTGCCTGGTACTAATCAATACATATTCATTGAATAAATGATTGAAGGAATGAATGAATTGAAAGATGTAAGAATGACTGAATTTCTCAACAACTTGTGAGGTTTTTAAATATGTTCTGCAATCTGTCCTGTAACAATTTTAGTTACCACCATTTTAAATTCAAAGTTTGCTTTAAAAAAATAAGTGAGAATGCTTTCTGATTTCTTTATCCCTTCCTAGAAATATACATTATCTATTTTTAAATTCTATTGTATCTACCTAAAACAGAAGTGTCTGGAGTAACCTTTGCTGTAGGAAAACTCTTGCTATAGGAAAATGGGGACTCTTTGACTGAAAGTATACATTAGATGACAGAAATTACACTCCAGAAAAATATTTATAAAACCAAGTTGCAGCAGGCACAGTGCTTCACACCAATCATCCCAATGTCCTGGGAGGCCAAGGCGGGAGGATCCTTTGAGGCCAGGAGTTTGAGGCTGCAGTGAGCATTGATTGCACCACTACATTCACCCTGGGCAACAGAAAGAGACTGTCTCTTTCACAAAATCAAGTTAGTCTGTCTTATGAAATCAGAATGGTCATGGTCGGTGTAAATGGAAACAAACAAACAAAAAAAAACAAGATATATAATTTTATTATAAAACCTTACCTTGAACCAAGAACCAGTGAGGTAAAGGTATGAAAGTTAAACAACTCTTAATGTTATATCAAGGTTTTATATAACTAATTCGATTACAAAGTCATTGAGGAATATAATAGACAAATTACTAAAAATAATGTAAAAATCTCCATGATATTAGGTAACTGGCATAAACTAATGTATAAAGTTGTTCACTTTTTAAAAAATGTATTTACCTATTTCCTAGTAGTAGCAGGTAGCATGATTAATTATATTATACATTAATATTTCAGGAATAGAACAAAACAGGGAGAAGTAATTTAAGCAGTAAAACAATATTTTATAAGGATAACACTTTTAAATATTTTTAGAAAGTGTTCGTATTACTGATCTGATTTTCCAAAGAGTCTGTGATTCAAAAATGAACCAGACATGGGCCTTAAAATTTATGAGACTTCTGGTTCCTCAGTAGTGTCTTGTTAAGAGATTAAAAATCTAGTTTGCCTCTGCTGAGTGTAGATCATTAGGTTGTGCTATTTATCCATTGAGTGGTGTTTACTAAAGAGACAGATATTGGAAGTGATTTTTCTGAGAAACTTAATATTTTCATATAAATCAAATTCCATCCACCTACAGTGAAGGGTTGGCATCAACAATGTTAGCTTCTAGGTATTAGTAAACTACCCATGGAAAACAAAAGGAGAAATGGGCAGGGATATCACAGGTATCACTTTCTTTCTCTTAATTGTACATCATCTACTCTACAAAGACCTTCATTAGGAGTCTGTTCTCCAGGATTTATTACAAAATATTCTTCTACAGGTAGGGGAATCTCTCAATTCCTAGACTATTCATATGATAAATGAGCATGAACCTCTCTGTGACATGTCTATTATCAAAGTGAACTGTTATTTAAATCTTGCATTGCCATTTAATTTCTTACTCATGCAGTTTTATCTCTTCAAGTGGATTGTAAGGTTTGGGAAGGTCACAGCACATTATCCCATTTTCTATCCCACTCACAATGCTTTTCAGTCTCTAATAGGAACTCAGTATTTATTGACTTCCTATTGGGAAAATATTCAGCTGAAAATACCAAACCTGAGCACAGCCTATCAGCTGCCGGTTCAGTTCTATGACTTGCCAGTTTAATTTTGAGTGAGTATAAAGTAACTTATTCTGCAAAATGAAAAACTGGGTAAATTTGAAAGGAATATGTCTTCCCCTGATGCCATCAAAATTCAAGATCTTCTTTCTCCCTGAAAGGCCCAAATAACTTGCACACTTCTACTACATAAGATCCAAGTATTGCAATTCAAAACTCAGCATTTCAAATAAGCACACCGTACACATTTACTTTAAAATATGTTATTTACACGTATGGTAGGCTTATATTACAAAAAATTAGTGAATTTTACAAGCAAATTCTATACCAATTAGTGTAACTATTCTGTCTTGAAATACCAACCTAATTTTGAATGAACGGTCAATAAATATTATATCCAGAAAGCAGATGGAATTTGTACTTAATTTGCTTGTATCACACCTTTAAAAAAATAAAGGTAAAAGCACAATATTTAGAAAAAGCTGAGGATTTTGTTTCCTGAGGAAATAAAAATTATTTCAAACAATTGCTCAGATTTGCTACATCTTTACTGAAATTGATTAATTACTTTAACAACTCAATATTTTCTTAATAATATGGAGGAATACACAGGCAAGAACCTTTAGTATACCAATATAGTATTGTGTCACTTTTTTCTAAATTAACTATCATAATATATCATGTTAGGAATTCCATCTCAACAATACTTTAAACATCATAAACAGGGAGGAAAAAATACATCATCAAATCAAAGGGAAAATATTTACTAGCATCTGTTTAATAGCATCACTTGAACATTTGCAAACCGAATAATAGATCGAAGATATCAAATTGGCATAAAACATTCTATTTAGAGAAACTGAAACATAAAACTAGACCTCGATACTTAAAAATCAGAAATTTTGTAACTATTAATAGCTTTAAGATGTCTTTCCCTCTCACTTTCTCTGTAACAAAGAGAACCCTGAAACCACACTTTAGTTGTGAGTAGTTTCAAAATGCAAGGCAAAGGTATGGGCCTGTAGGTGTTCATCATCACTTAGTTGATGTAAAACATTTCACACGATATTATACTAGGGTTTTCAAAATTAGCGTCTGTATTTATTTTGATGAAATCCTAAAAAGCAGTGAATGCAGTATTTCCATATTTTTTCAGTAAAAAATACAGGGAATTCGCAAAATTATTAAATATATTGCAGTGCCTATTATATGTCTCCAGCACTTGATTTGTTGGGGAAAAAATTAAAGCTAAATGGCTTTGATAACACAGAAATTTAATACTCAAAATGAATGATATTTAATGTTTTTATAAGAAATGATGCCTTTTTTAAAAAAAATGTGTTTCAAAGGAGTAATCTCTTCTACACAAATGTACAAAGAAGGTACTAGAAAAATGGCAAAGCTTTGGAGGTTTTGTCGTTGTTGATGTAGTCACTAGTCACTTAGATTTAAAGACTGAAACTCTGCTCAATGATCTTTCAGCTCCAACTTCTTCCTAGTACAGCTACCTTTTACAGTAATTTTGTTATTTTCTTTTGTTCTTCTTTGCCTTCTTAAAGAAGAAAAGTGATCTTAAAATTATTTTTTCCTGCAGATACTAAAAGTTCTCAGTTCCTTTACTATTCTGGTAGAATATGAATTGAAATGATGGCCTGGACTAGAAATAATTATTTAAATTGCTTTAGTTTCAGAGAATTGAAAAAGACAAAGCATATTTTCATTTAAGGACAGCTCATTTTAAATAAGCTCATTCAGGAATCTTAGTTACAACTTGCCTGACCAGTGTCCACTAGATGACACTGTTGTATAAGCACAATAATGAGTGGTGATCGCTTTGACAATAACTAATTTATCATATATATATATATATATATATATATATATATTTAGATATTCTCAGTGTTTCTCTTTCCAGATGAAACTGGTTTAGCATTTTTAATTGGATATGGCTGATAGCTACAACTTCACATCATTTATGGTAAAGTTATCCTAAGAGGTTAAAATGCAATGGAATAAAAGAAGCATGTATTTCACAGCATTCATACTTTTGCAAAAGAAAAATCTTTTCAAAATCTATATGTTTCACAATTAAAATAGATTTCATTATGAATTTTAAATTGTGCCATCTGAAATCGAGTGATAATGATTATACTAACAATGTTTGTTATCAAGTGGTGTTTTGTCAGTAATCTTTTTTTTTCTTTCTCTCTCCCCTTCCTGGCATCCTCCCTCCCTTCTTGTCTTTTCAATTCTCTCTTTCTTCTCTCCTTGATTTTGGATTGAGAGCCGTTCTAGTGCAGTGCCAAAATCAGGAGAAGAATCAATTGCCTTAAGCTAACAGGCCCTGTGCCACATTGTTGCCAAGCTAGGAAACTTTAGCCTGGAAAACTCACAGAAACACAGACACAATCATGATGTGCCTGTACACATGGAGCCATATAAGGAAACTTTGACTACTTGGAACTGTATACCACGTATTTCTAGACATAGACATTTTGAGGTAAAATCTACCACTTGGAAATATCACATAGATTATTGAGATTTTTCCCCAATAATAGGATTTCTTTCTTTCTCATTTTTCTATTAGTGCTCAAAAATCGCTGTTAAATTAAGCTTGTTTGCTATGATTTCAATTTAAAAAGAACAGTGAAGAAAAAGCATCCATGCTCCTTTCTGGAGATTACGTTCACTAATCTCATGCTGTTTACCTGAAAAATCTTGAGGAGCCAAGCCTAAAAGAAAATTACTCTAAGTGCAAGGAGTGAAGGAAGTGTTTTATGGCATGTGGCATGACTCAGAGGGAAGTGACAGACATGTCACCTTATTTTTTATTTTTTAAGCCAGGCATGCTAGTGCTAGAGAAGTGGAGGTGCCTCATACTTCAGTGAGAAGCCCACTACGCACAGGAATATCTGCACCCCAGCAGAATATGCCACACACCTTTATTACTGAGTTTTCACCAGACAATGTTTTGTCGATACAACTCACAAACAGAATTCTCAGATCATGTCATTGTATTTATAGCATAGTACAGAAAAGAGTAGAAAAGGGATTCACATTTCTAAACTTGTTTTCAAAAACATGGACATCATGCTTAAATACCTGAACATGCTCTTCACTGGGGGATGGTGGGATTTCAGATCAGATGAAGTTTATATATCATTAGTTTCTCTTTTTTTATATCTCTGAGTCTCTGCTTTCTTCTTTTCATATCTCAGAGTCTTTGCTTTTTTCTTTCTTTTCTCTCCTCCTCTTCCTCCTCCTCTTCCTTCTTCTTCCTCTTCTTCTTCTCCCTTCTCCTCGTTCTCTTCCTCCTTATCTGTGTGTGTGTGTGTGTGTGTGTGTGCGTGCTTATTTGCTTACACCAAAAGGAAACATTTCCTTTAACCTTAACTGAAAGCTAAAATGTTGCAAATAGGAGAAATTTTGTATGCCAGCTTTCTCATTCTGGGCATACTATATAATCTCATTGAGCCTTAGATTTCCCAGTACATAATTTTGCATAGGTTGTTATGAAGATTAAGTGAAATCATAATATCTGTGATATTCACATCAAGTTTTTGACATATAGTAGGTGTGCAGGAAATACTACCTATAGAAGATTCCTAAAGAGATTGAGAGAGAGAGCACTTTCAAGGGAGGTCGGTATTAGGAAAAAATTCAATCAATTCAATGGTGGCCCATGATGGCCTTGTTTCAGGTCCAGAGAAAGCAAACGCATAAAGACAGGAGGAAAAGATAGTAGAAACTGCCATCAAGATCGAGAGAAGAAAATATGGAGATGATGTTACAGGCAAAACTGAGAATGAAAAAGAAACAATATTTTATTAAGAGAAATGAAATGGTAGAATTAACCATCTTTTGAGTAAGAGTTGGATGCTAAGCATTTTCTATACATTCTCTTATTTAATTCTCACAAAACCCCTGGAAAGAAGTTTTATGAACATGGTATTTTTCCTAGTGGAGGAAACTGGGACTCATAGAGTTCAGGTAACATGTCCAAGGTACCCTTGACTCCTAAGTGGAAAAGCCTGTTTAGACTCCAAAGCACTTCCTAAGGCTATGAAGGCATCTCCTCTCCCAGTGCTTTCCAGACAAAGCAAACAAGACTCCAATTTCCATATGCCTGCAATTAAAGACTGATAAATACCATGTCTGGAAATTTTACTTGAACACTTAGAATGCATTTTCCTATAGGAATAAAACATTTACTCATAGCTAGTGTTTCAAACTAACTATCAAAACTTACTGAATTCAAAATGTAGCTGATCTATACATTACAGGAACCGTATTCTATAGTCCTACAAGAGAGTCTACAGAAAACAATACCTTCTTAATTCTTAATTAGAAAGTTAAGGGCACACTACTTTATCATAGCAGTTAGAAGCCACTTCTGTATCTTCATCCAATGGGTAGATTTAATCTACGTGAAAGTGAAGATGAAGATGAAGGATAGGTTCCCCAAACTGGAGGATGTTGTAGTAGCCCTTATTATGCATTGCTGTTTGTGAGGTGAGTGAAGATGTATGTGATGGACAATCAATGCATGTTTTAGCAGATATGTATGTGTATGTCTCTAAGTCTCAGAAGTTCACTCAAATGCACAGATGCAGATATATATGTATACAGACCTGATAATAGTTCAGTGTCCCTCCTGAGATCTGAAATATACAAGGCTTGGCATTTGCCCCTTTTCCAGCATGCCTGAACATGCCTGAAATACGAAATATGGATCTCTTACCACTGAATTACTTTAACAAGTTTAGCAAAAGGCAATATGATTTCAGTAGTTGTTTATAGAACTGGAAGTACTCCCCACCCCCCCATCTTTGGTGTCAAATTTTAGATTTTAAATGTGTGCACTAGCTCAGCTTAGAAGGCCTGGCGATGTGATGAGTATTTTCAATAAGACTCCCTCAATTTCTGAGGCTCTTACAATGATGCTCTATTTATTCTTTCCTCTATGAGAAATCTGCATGAGCGCCACCAGGTGACGAGCGCACCAGCGGCATAAAGAACTCATCACTATTTTCAATCTGCAGTTCATCACCAGCCTTACAAGAGGGAGAAAAACTAATTGTTATTTGCTCTCCTTTTTATTTTTTCCCCTGTCTCCAGCAATCCATCTCCCTGCCTCTAGCCTCCACCTTCTACTAACATTTTCCGTTCATCCTTCAGTATTTTTTTCCTTATGAGACTACCTGCAATCTATGATTATTTACTTTTCTGATTATAAATGACATTATCTCCCTATCCAGAAACCACAAGGTATAGCAAATGTAGGGTAAAATTATGAGAATAGTTAGGAAACCCTAAAAAGATGTGGATCTATTCCCAGGTGCCTGATTTTCTGATTAGCTTTTCTTAAGACTTAAAAACTATAACTTAGAACAGACAAGAGGATTTCTGGGCTGCTGAACTCAGGGACCGGATGTTATCCAGGACATAGGAGGAGTTTAGACATAGTTGCTGTATTATAATTCTTGTTTTTAGGTACCTTTTCTGTGAAACAAGGCATTTCATAGGGCTGGCTTCCACAGCCTTGCCTCCTTGCCTTTGTTTAAGAAAGAATGCTGTATGTTTAGAGAAAAGGACTTTTCTAGGGCATAATTATACCTTAGGAACATTAAATGGGTTCTCCTATGTCCTTCTTCAAATTGACATTATTCCATGACCTTTGCAGTTAGAGACATCAGATTTTGCACGAAGGAGGACTATTTTATGCTGAGAATTTTGAAGCAGCAGAAGTGCCGGAATGAGTAAGCAATCCTACTTACATACTGAAAGATGAGCATCTAGAGATTTCTGTGTCCCCAAAACCTATGGATGACAAATGTTTTTAAAAACTAAAACACTTTAGAATCTAAAGCTATTTCTTTCTCTTTCATACGCAAATTTATAATTTCTTGGCAATAGAAATGTTGAGTTTGAACAGGATGAAAATGATTAGGAAGTTCATTCTCAATGATCAGCCAAAGCCGTATAGCACTATAAATTGCTCTTATTAAACAAGCATTCTAGAAAGACAAGGTCAAATGCTGATTATAAGGATCAAATCATTAGAAAAATAGATTATAGCTACTTGTTCCTTAGTAGACCTGTAAGAGGCTGACTTTTCTGAGCAAACACATTGGCATATATGCAGATTTTTTTATGTCTCTTCAGTATATAATTCAAAATGCCAAAAGCACTCACTTAACATCTGAGGTTTGGTCTCTTCATGTGTAGAATAAAGGTATTATTACTTTGGAAGTTACTCTGAAGATTAAGAGGCAATAGAAAATATGTGAAAATGCTTTTTTAAAGGGCAAAGCAGTAACAAATATAGAATATTATTACTACTTCCATAATTGTTTATATTCAGGATGAAACTATGTTTAAAAAACAAAGTCGGAAATAAATTTTTGAGATACCCTTAAAACCACGAGTAGTGAAATTCAAGTAGTTTCTTTTCAAATCCAAAGGATTGCCATTAAGTTGACATTTTCTTACCTAGACATGGACAACTAAGATTGTTGAAATGTAAGGAAAACTCTTCTAGAAACCAGAGATATTTATCCAAGCAAGCAGCTACCTTCTGAGGTAGTGTCCCCATCACTGGAAATGTTTTAATATCATCATTAGGATGGTAGAACCAGCTGTCATTTTGTTATGAATATGGTGGTGAAGTCCTCATCCAAAAGAAGCAATCCCTTGTCATTTCCTAGTTATTGCCTTAACACTTATCTCCAACTAACCCACGGTATACTTTACTTATGTACCTCGTTTATTGTCTTCCTTTTTTATTAACATGTAAACTTCACAAAGGCATGTTGTTCAGCAGCATATTTCCCATATCTTAAAATGTGCCTAGCACACAGTAGATGTATGATAAATATGTTCTTTAGCATATGAGGGATTGGATGACATTCCTTCCAGTTTCAAGGAAACTACCAAAAATGTAGAGGTGACTCTCATTACTGATCAAAAGTTTTCTGACTTTATAAAATATGCAAATTTTACATGGAAAATTGATCTCTATCTTGACTCTCTTTGCTGTATTTCTTTTATCCTTATGAGCATTTGGGAAGCAACAGTGCCCATGTAGTCTCATTCACAGAATTAAGGTATAAAGAAAAATATACATTGCTAAAACTAAGAAAATAAAACAGCATACCATGTTTATTTTGTTTCTGTCTTAATTATTTGGGTTTTACAGAAAAAGAAAACAGAGATCCATTCATTTATTCAACAAACTTTATGTATGCCTTCCTTAATGTCAGGCACTTGATAAACACTGGGGGGAAATGTATGCTAGAAGAACTCACAATCAGGAATAGGGGTACAGACATCACATCTTCACGTTGTTTCCTTTAAGCTTGAGAATGGAAATGACATGTGCATGTGGATGTAGCTGTGTTAGAAGTTCTGCCCCTTCAAAGCCTTGCTAGTATGTTTGTAGACCAATAAAGTAAGCAGTGGCTGAAAATGTCTATGCAGACTTTAACTTGGAGTCTACAATGTGCCAAACATTGCAAAGATTCAAGAATATCCTCAGACTCTGGGAAAGGAAATAGACTTATAAAGAGACCATTGTAACATGATATAAGTGTCACTTATCCACAAGCAGTGGAAGTAGAGTGGAACCAGAGATTCACTCTGATTCAGAAACGGAGGTAAGGGAAAGTGTCCCAGTTAGAGTCCTGACAAAAACACATGACATCTTCAAACTAGACAATAGAGAAAAGCTTTTACAGTGACCATTTACAAAGGTGTGGGCAAGTGTAGGGAAACAAGATTGTGCAATCATTGGAAATTATACTCCAGGCTTCATGGAGGGAAGAGGAAGGGCAGGAGAGACAGTAATTCCTGGATCTTGGAACAGAAAGAGTTGTGTAGAGAATACTGTTTAACAGGAGCTGTGGTCTTCAGTACACAGAGGATGGCAACCCTAAGGATGCTGCTAAAGAGATCAAAACCCTGCCTCACTCTCCCCTCGTCTTCTGATTTTCTGCCAGTGCTCTCACTGGCCAAAGGCAGGAAGAAGGCAAAGGAAAAGGGAGCCCATCGATGAAGCCAGTACAGGTCAGCTTCCTAGACCACAGAGCAGGGTAGGGAAGAATGCCCAGTAAATATGGTGCAGCAAACAAAAGATATACAATGCGAAAGGCTTTGGTGGAAGGAGACACTTGAGCTGGGGCTTGAAGGCTGTGTTAGCTAGTTTAACTGGGTCACTCCAGAAGGAGAAGGAATATTTTGAAGAATTCTTGACGGGATGATTTCTACGCAGAATGGAAAATGAAGACTTTGTCTATAAGTATAGGAGATTTTCTGGGCATGCTTGCTACTTTCATGAGCTAATAGCAAATCCCTTAGTTGAAAAGAGTCTCAGAATCTGAGAATTGGCTAAAACCTGTAGTAAATATCCACCAAAGCATTCCTGCAATCTTTAGATGTTAAGAGACTATTCGAAGGCCTTCAGTCCAATCCAAGGTGAGACTGTTAGTTGAATATAGTGTTATTTTTGTGATAGTATATGATACAAAATCAAAATTATTTCCTTCCTAGATAAAATATTAATACATACCATGAATTAAAACTCCTTCTTCAGTCAATGTAAGATGAGGCTAGATAGTTTTTTTTTTTTTTAAAGCTTCAATCTAAATTATTTCAAGGGTATAATGGGCTCCACTTCTCTTGATGAGAAATTATTCTTTGTTATACAATTAGCTTCAGACCTTTTAGTTCTTCTGATTCTTATGTATGTGACATTACTGAAGAGCTGATCTGTAAGTATTGTACCCTAACCCATTTTGGGCAATAGCATGACCTGATGCAGTGATTTTCAAACTTTAAAGAAATGAATTCTTATACAGAATTTCAATACATAAAGGAAGTAAAAGTAAAGAACGGGTACCTTGATAGTTTAAATCTTCACTGTTTAACAGAAAAAAACTTTGTGACTTGCCCCAAACCCTGAAGTACCATTGTGAACACTTGAACTTCCTTGGGCAACAGTTTGAAAATCACTGGCCTCAAGAATAGGAAATTAAGTAAGTGAGAGGACACCAGAGCCTAAGTCTCAGTTTTAAATTAAATCCCCGCTCAGTGGTTTCATGAAAAGCAAGGAAACTTCTTGAGGGCCACAGAAACGCTGGTGTTGATTTCCCGGGGACTGATTCACAGCCTGATTCTGGGCAAGTCACTCACCTTCTTCCTACTTGAGGGTCATTCTCTGTAAAATGGGGTTGCTAATAGTTACCATGTCTCTCCTTTACCACAGAGATGCAAGATTAATGAACAGCTGTTACCAAGGCTTTAAAAGATCTTTTGAAGAAAGTCTGTAGGTAAGACAAAAATGAATATATTTTATTTGATCCTAAGCAGTAAATTCTCTGAGAGAGTACAGAAATAAGTACCTAAAACTCTAAGTGGATAGTGTCAGTTCTAATTTACTTCTTTGCTTGGGCTGAGGTTGTACTGTTAGAGCCAACCAAGGATACATGCTACTGCTGTCCGGTGTCTGGGTGTGCTGAAAGAAACCGCAGGGAGAACAGCAAAGTCAGGGCATAAGTCTAGGAATCTGGGGACTAGTGAGATGGGGGCAAGTGAGGTTGGGGGTGCAGAAGAAAAAACAAACACCAGAGGAGCTCTCTGAGCACTGCTGGGGAGCAGAGTTACTGATGTGTATGTAAAGCAAGAAGGAGCTAGCTATGATACACAGAGGCACTGCGAAAAACAACAGCAGTTCCTCAAAGTGTGCGAGGTGGGGAGGAAGGCATCTGGTCCCATTTTACAGGTGTTGAAACTGGCCAGGGAGTCGTTTTAAGCCATTTCCTACATGTCCCTACACATTGGCTGTCTTTCCTAGCTAGACTGGCCTTGATGATTATGACAGACAAGATTATTTTCAAGTGAGAAGGGCAACACCCCTGTGGTAAATCTCTTGTGTGCACCTCGGTTTCTTCACACTCCTCACTCAAGGTCCGATTCCCTTACTTGCAGCCTGAAATCTCTATAGAGTATTCTGAGCTCAGGAATCTCTGCCCCCAATATCTTTCTTTCTCCAACTTTAA
This sequence comes from Cacajao melanocephalus, assembly GCA_963573385.1. Taxonomy (NCBI): domain Eukaryota; kingdom Metazoa; phylum Chordata; class Mammalia; order Primates; family Pitheciidae; genus Cacajao; species Cacajao melanocephalus. Next base: position 119,060 of record CAUYLG010036148.1, read on the forward strand.
ACTGGTGCTGGAAAATCATTCTAAAGCACCATCGGACCTCAACTGCCGACGCTCAGAAACATTACATAATGCCGTCTGCTGACATTGTATATGTTAAGCTCTTTGTGTGGTTTTCAGGCTCCTTCATTATTTGAACCCACCTCACACATGCAGCCCTTCATCTTGCTACACTGCCCTGACTCTGAACACATCCTATTTCTCATTACTCTCAGAACTCAATCTATTCTACATTCTTCTGTTTCTATGCCCCCCTACTAATCAATGTAAATTACCTTCCCATTTTGGATAAATATGAGACCATTGATATGACTGCATCCATCCTTCAAGTCTTATCTCACATGACACTCTACAAATTCTTCTCTGACCTCCCTGCATTCTCACCCTTCCCCCTTAACCTACCCCACTATTCTGCCTCCATAGCAAGCTGTCACTGTACTTATTTTCACTTGGAGCATTTGTATTAGACTTGGGGGTTCAAAGTCCTTGGTTCACAAGTAGTTCTCATCTATTAGTTGTGACTTGTAAAAAGTAAATTAAATTCTTTGAGCTTCAATTTCTTGACTGTAAATGGGAATAAAATATGTTTAAATGAGATTAAGTGTATGAAAGTCTTCATCATTGTGCATGGCATAAATGAGTCACTTGACAAACATTTACTGAGTAGGCGAATGAATGAATGGAGAAAAAATAAATTGATGGATCTTGTGATGATACAGCATATTAACTGATATCTGCGAAGAGTAGAATCACTTATTTTTGCTTTTCAGCTATAGAATGAGAAAACATTCTATCAAGGTACCTCTTAGAAGATCAGTGTCAGTCAGCAAGTTGAATAACAGGCCTGTGAAACTTGCTAATTGCACGCAGGAGGAACCATATAGCCTGAGTGTCTGTGCTGGCTCTCCCCTGTGCTGATGCAACTTTCTATTTCTGCATGAAGTCTTTCAGATTTGTTTACCTGGTTTGTATCCAGTTTCTAGCATTATGCCTGTTTCATTGTTGTCATTCTTTAAATTCTCTTTCACCAGACAAAGAGAAAAGTTTGGCTTTGAAGTTGCAGGGAGCCGCGTTGTCAGTTACCGCGGGAACCCATGGAAGTACACGTGAAAGCAGGCATTAGAGACCGTGGAGATCAGAGGGCATTTCAAAAGCTGCAGGAGCTATTCAGATTCTCTTATTTAAAGGGGCTCTGATGCCAGAAGATAGTGTGTTGGACTCTTCTGTGCCAGCAGTTTGAAATGTATTTGTGGTTTAAGCATAGAGAGTCCTGATTTAAAATTCCCATTTTCAGGGGGAAAATGTTTTCTGTTCTAGGACTCTTATATAGCAATTCTTTCTGAGGAGCCATATGCCATGCTGTTCTACCATGTTTGCCATTCCTGGGGAGAATTTAGGAGAGGAGATGAAAGGTACTGAGAAAATGGTTGCTCCACTTATTTTTCTTGCCCGTAGCTAGGATAGTGGTTGGCTCAATTTTGAACTCTGACACCAAAGTGTGTTAAAGGTCTAGCAGACATTAAGCAAATGTTTGCAGATTTATCTGCTAATTTAAAGAATTGCTTGTCCCCCCTGTGAGGTAAGAATACTCTTTTTTCAAGTAGCAAATTTAAAGAAAGAAACGAGGTTAGCTGTGGGCAACTCTGTACTTGGAGTTTCTCTGACAACTGAGTTTGAAAACTGAGAAGGAAAGAAGAGGACAGAAAACTCTCACCATTTATGATTCTCTCTGTGCAAAGTGATAAAGCTGAGGATGAGCAGACTTATTGAACTAAAACGTTAAGTTGCATGCACAGGAAAATTGAAGAAAGCAAAATGCACAATAGCCTCTCCCTAAAAGCCTTTTATGGGCAGGGGAAAAATATGTCCCTGCTGGTCAATTTCCCTTCTCTGATAGAGGCAGAATTCTGTCTTGCTGCAGCCCATGTGACTCTTTGGTATTGTTATTTCAACTTCCGTAGCACATTGCTAGATGACGGTGATCACTTGGCTTTTAAAAAAATGTGAAAATTGAATACATTTCATTAGTTTTGGATAGAATATATTGAGAAAATAATTCCATAGGTCTCACAAACCTGAATCAAGTTTCTCGGTTGGAGAAACAACGACAACAGCAAACAACAATATTTTTTCCCTTTATTGCATCACTGCACTATGTTCCATTTTAGGAATCAGAAGGGACATGTTTTGCAGAACAGAAATCAAAACACACTGGGCTGAAGGGAAACAATGGTAGTGGTTCGGCTCCAACTTCTTATGTAAAAGTTACACCGTATGATAATGTAGTTGTGCTGCATATTCAATTTTGATATGTAACCTTTGAAATAAATTGGAATACTCTTTCCTGCTACTCTTGGCACATGCCGAGTGATCATAAACAATAATCTCATAAAGGTCACCTGCTCGATAAGCTCTGCTCTCAGCAAGAAGTATAAAGGACTACTTAGAGATATTTTTCTTTTTTTCTGAGACTTAATTTATTCTTTTTTCCCTCTTTGAAGATCCAAAAAACAAAAATTTTCTTGTACCAAGTAGACTCACAGAATTTCTGGAGTGTTTATTGTTTTTCCCCTTTTCTGACACTTTACACTTTTTTAAAGAAACTTAAATTGGCTGATGGAAAGTAGGCAAAGCACTCTGGCATAGTGATGGGGAAGAGAGTTAAGTTATTCAGCCAAAACTTAATTGGCTATTTTAAAGCAAATGATGATTTGATTTCAACTTCTCTCTACCCAAATTAATTTATGTGAATAGACATGGCTAAAATAAGTAGGCATATATACGTGTGATGTTTTCTTTTTCAGAATTTGTTCATTTACAAAATGTATTTCAGAAACCTTATAACAAATCCCAAATGAGCTTAATATTGCTTTACCAAAGTAACTTCAGCTCCATGTACAAAAGCTAAAAAGCTTATCATGTTAAAACTGAGCACCAGTTATGCCAGTTGTGTTTTTACATTTCACAAGCAAAATAAGCCCAACTGATATTTTTCTACTTGCGGATAACTTACCTTAATATATGCCAATCACATCTGCTGCCAAATAACACAGATGACTATGCTCCTTATGAGGTAATGACATAAGAAAGGACTCCCTTGTCACAAACATATGTAAAGATGTTGACATAAGTCATATCCATGATATTTGGTTAGCTTTAATTCAATCTGGAAGTTGTATAGAAAGAACAGTCAAGAAAAAAAGTCACACAAAACCTCTGTAGGAAGAATTCATCTGCACCTCCAATTTATTTCAAATCTCTTTACAAATTTTAATCAAATAACAAAAATAGGACATTTCAGGATGAAATGAGTAAAATAAACATTTTCATAATTTTTTATTTTCTTCCACCTTGTTATAAGAGGAAGATTTTAAGCAGTTCAAAAACCTTAACATGATTTCAATTTACTGTATGCCAAGTTCTATTTTATTTTTAAAATCTTTACATATGAAGTGTGTCTTAGATGTCATAGAGTAACTTAAGCAATGAATCTTGTTCTGTTTCTCTCTCCATAATATGGATTAAATGCCATAAGCTTTCAAAGGATGAATTGAGTGGACCTCCAGTTAGAGTTATGATGAGAAGAATTTCAGAATTGGTGTCATGTGGATGGGGCCTTGTTTAGGAGTAGATGTGAAGGGACACTGGCACAGCGATGCCATCCATGCATGGAAGTCTTGGGAGAGGTTGTGAGGAGCAGCATCGTTGTACCTTATACCAGATCTTGCATCATTATATCTTCCAAAACTTATTATTCCTGTTACTGTCAAAGTGGGCTTTTAAAAAGCTATAGACTCTTCAGAGATGTTCTTCAAGATCTCATATTCTTTTATAATTTAAAAATGGAATCTTATTATTAAGAAAACGCCAACGTTATCTAGAGCACACAGTCCTTGGAATTTAACAGAAAGAGTAATAGATCTGAATACATCTTACAAATGTCGTTAAAATGTAGATGTTGCTGTCTTCTGAATCTTTTCATCGGTCACTGAAATTATAGAATACAAATGTAACAGAAGCCCAGTTGGAGCTGACTTTGGGAAGGTGGTGAACACTTGTAGGCTCTGGAAAAGGACAGGTTTCTGTTTCCCACAGAGCTTCCCTCTTCACTGATGAATAAAAGTTGGATATTTAATATATAATCAAAGTTTGTAGTATATTTTTATGAACTAAAGGGTGCAATTATCTCTTTCTCTGGATAATTTTTAGGTTGACACTTAAGTAGGCACAAAATACCTACCCCAAACATAAACATCTAAGGTAATTCACTTCAATGTTAAATATTTTAAAATAGAGATGTGTATCTTTGAGACAAATGATGGTGTTAATATATGGTAGGACAGATGGACCAAATAAAAATTCACAACTGAACACATTTCAGGAACTGTGAATACATTTTACAGCATATCTTCCATTTGTTCCTTTTTTTTCAGTTTTTTCTCTCTTTACAATGCTACTTCAGTTGTCTAGCACCTATAGGAATGTACCTACAAAATGAGACTCGAGATTATTAGTCCTGTAAGAATTTGCATTTGTCTTTGTCAAGTGGATAACTGAAGGCAGGGGAGTTTCTGTGAAGTATTCTAATTAATGTAACTCAACATATTTTGTATTCTAAAAATCGCATCAACTAAAATTCAGTTCTTAAGAAGAAGGAAAAGAGCAGAGGTGCCCCTGAGGAAGCAAAGGGAGGAATTAAAACAAGAAGAATTGAATAGAATGAAATGAAGAAGGAACCAAATAGGAAGCTTCTGAATAAACATCACCCATCTCTCTGCTTTCCTTCCAGTAACCACTGACCTCTACCTTCCTGGAGATCCTATCCTGTTGTCAAGGAACACTTTACTCCTTCAGAACACCTACAAACTTCTCCCGAGTTTTTTCAACTCAGCCAGCTTGTTAGTCAGTGTCTGCATTCTGGCTGCCTCATCTGCCACACATAAGTAGCAGTCCCTAATGGCAGGCACATGTGGGTTTTTCCACATGCAAAATGTGCCTCTCGGTACTAAGTAAAGCAAAAGAGGCCCATTTTCTAAGACTTTGCACTTGAGAATGTGTTTGGACAATCTCTGTCCAGATGTCAGTGTGCAGATGCATATTTCAGACATTCTTTTTCCTGATTAGCATGCAGCCAGAACACCTGTTTTGCTGCCTGGAGGAATCATATTAGAAATGAAGATACACCTGCACAGTCAAATATTTGCACTGTATTTATAAACAGATCTTTTCGTGTTTGGATCAATACCTTCCCATCAGTCCAAAGGTATATAACTGTAGCCCCTGAAATGACTTCAGTCCCATTTGGTAGACTCCCATGGGCATTTTCTAAAAACTGCGTTTTAAGCAGGCTTGAAGTGTTATGACTTCCATGGGGGTTACTCAGAACTTGTGTGTGCACTTTGGAGGGATAATTGTTCAAAACTGGAAGCAATTATCCCACATTGGCAACAGGATATGACAGATACCATACATAAGATTTACAAATGCTGAAAAGGACAGGCAATCATGACCCCAATGTCTGCCTTTCTTTGAACATTTAAAAATATTTAAAACTTTTATCATTTAAAAATTAAACTTCAGCGTGTACCTAGAATCATAAAATAACACATTTCTAAGAGTAATATAAAAATGCTTACACATGGAATTATTTTAAACTAAAATAAATGAGAAATTATTTAAAATACAACAAAGGACAATGAAAAGAAGATTTAAAGTCCTATTACAATTATCTTTAAGAATGTATCAAATTTATCTAACTAGACAATCTGAGGAAAAAAATGAAAGAATGGCTATCCCAAGGCTTGATTTAAATGATAGAATTTGAGTAGTATCATTCATTATTTGTGATTGATATGCTTCTAGGAACTGAGCTTTTGAACTTTTTAAAGTTCATCAAGTACTGCTTTCACTAGGCAGTTCCATGGATAAATTATATGCTTCTAAAGTCCTTAGAATTGAGAACATTAGAATTAAACTCTATCAGTTTAATGATAATTCTACATGAGCCAGATTCCAGCTCTTCATAAAAGTTGTGAATCCCTTGGCCCAAAATAAGAAAGGAAACTCTCAAATAAGACATTTGTGCTGTTTGAGATAACAAAAATACAGATTGACCCTATATTTTTTCTTTAATCTGTCTAAAATCAATTAGACATTTGAATTGTGGTATTGTATTTCCAGGAAGCTTCATTGCTTTCTATTATCCTCATGACAAAAATAAACAATTCCTTTTGAAATCATAAAGAAAAATGCCTCCCACTGAGTTGATGTTGTGTGCTATTATATGCAAGAACTTATGTGTAATAAAAAATGAGAAATTATGGATCAAATAATGATGTTGAAGCCACTTGCATAAACAATAGAGAGCATTTTGGATGAGCTCCAAATGTCATCATTATTGTTTAATTTCAGCCCCTGTTATGTATCTGCCTAGGCTAGTGTCAACGATAATAATCTCACCAGATAGATATAAAATGCACAACTAAAATTACATAGCTTCATTGTTCTGTTTACACATAGTACTAAACCGCTCTTTTCCAGCTGACTGACCCAGCAGAGCATTTTGTTCATGCAGCTCCCTTGCAAATTCAGTGGGCTGATACCCATTTCTTTGTATATATTAGGTCATTTTCTATCAAGGTAGGAATAAAGTAACTAAGAAGAGGCACAAATATGTTTGTTTTCTAGTGAATCTGTTCTTTACATCTTGCTCTCTGTCTTCCACATACAATTATGGGCTTTTAAAGAAGAAGAGAGCCTTACTGGAAGTCACAAAATGCCAATTAAAAGAAATGGACAGAAGCTCAGTGCCAAATCACTCATTCTGAGAAAAAGAAGACAAACACAGCTATGCATTTCAGCCCTACTCACTGAAATGTCTACTGCCTGTCAACGTACCAGAGAACTCTCAACAGGAAGGGGATTTAGAAAGTTACTCAATCCAAGGCTGACTTTCATTCAAAACTACTTATCAAAGGAAGTTTTCATGTTTGATCCTGGCAAAAAAGAAAAGAAACCTGAAAGAAAACAAAATGATAGCCAGAAATTTTTATTGATGTTTTCTCAGAACAGGGATTAAAAAATAAAGCATTGCCCAATTTGTGCCTAAAGTAAAGGTAATTCAGAAAACTGTGATTTCTTGGTAGAAAGAAATATCATTTCCTATTGTTAAGTTATAGATTGAAAGACAAAAAGTTTTGTCGTTTATTTTCTTTGAATGCAGAGCACTGCACTCTTAAGTAGAGCTGAACAGGATCTGCCTCTCCATCACTGACAGTTAATTATTAAATCAAACATTATATTCAGCAATAGAACATATGCATCAGCTTCTTTCAAATTGCATTTCCTTCCTGTTAGGTCCATTAGTGTAAGCCAGACTGCCTTTAGAAACCCCCTTATTGCTGCTGTCTTTCAGCACAGTTCCTGAAATGGATAATGTGGTACATATTATGGGCAATTACACAGAACTCCCCAGCGATAGGGTTTTAGAGTTACAGAATGAAACAGCTGGAATTACAGAGCTATAAGCTAATCAGAAAAAAAAAAAAACCAGGAAAGAGTTAAAAAAATAACCTGGACTAGGAAAAAAGTGGAAAATATGAGCGGTTCTATAAAACCATTGTTCTTAGAGAAGCTATCTGTACCAGAAGAATCTCCAGGGTTCATGGTGTAAAACTATCTAAATCTAAACAGGTTATTTTTAAAAATGGTTTTTGTCAAGGCTTTTATACTCGTGGTGTAAAAGCACATAACAGACAGCTAGCAAATTTGAGGTAGTGAAAACAATAACATTTTTCTCTCCGTCTTTACCAATGCGGTATTTCCATATTAGTAACGTTGTGAAAAATCTAGTCTTCTTTTTCCATTTTATTTCTGTAAAAACATAAATGGTACTAGAAGATGAAGTTTCTGTTTACTAAATGAGCCACATATATAATATTTTCAACTTGTTATTTTAGGCTTCAGCTAGAGTATGTCATGTTCGTGCAATAGAGATAAGAAATTACATAATCTATCTCTCCACTTGGTTTGGATACTGCAATTGGAGTGTTCTGCAGGAAAAGTCAGACACAAACATTATATGTATACCTAAAGGAAAAAAAGTTTTATATTCAAAGAGCAAAAAATATAGTCTTATTTCTTTCACAGTTTTAGGAAATAAAGTAATAATGGACTTTCATGACAAAAAAATGTTGCTTCAGTTGATTGTAAGCAAAGTGCGGTTTTTAGCTTGTGCCAATGAAGTGTTTGGAAATTTTTCAGTAAAATTACCTTATAACTTGAGAATTAATGGAACTATCTGCACAGTAACTACTGGGAAATGAAACAAAAGTGGGTGCAATTTTAAACTTTAAATATAGTTACAAAACCATTTTCAAATTTGTCACTAACATATTCTACAAATCCCTGAAGATATTAAAGCAGAATATTTGTACAGCTCTTGGAAGACTATTCCTTTTCTCTATAAAAAGATGGATTATTGGGAGGCTGAGATGGGTGGATCGCCTGAGGTTAGGAGTTCAAGACCAGCCTGGGCAACATGGTGAAACCTAACCTCTACTAAAAATACAAAAATTAGCTGGGCATGGTGGCAGGTGCCTGGAATCCCAGCTACTTGGGAGGCTGCGGTATAAGAATCACTAGAACCCGGGAGGCTGAGGTTGCAGTGAGGCAAGATGGCACCATTGCCCTTCAGCCTGGGTGACAGAGAGAGATTCTATCTCAAAAAAAAAAATTGATTGGATTACATAGTCATAGCCAGATTTATGTGGCTACTTATGTACTTTTATAAAGCTTCAGTAGCCAATATTTATTTCAGCAACAATACAATGGCAGCAGGAGGAAGCTGGACATAAAACATGCAACCAGTTTGATATCCTTAACAGTCATTGTCTCCTACTTCCCTTAAAAGCAGGGATTCTTTATTGTTGTCATCGTTTTATTTTTTTCTCCTTTCCAGTAAAACTTTATTATGATAGAGGGGAAGGAAAGGAAACAGAGATGCTAACAAGACGCAATGTTAAAGTCAAAGGAAGACTATGTCTCCTCATTATAAAAAGTAATGTTCACTTTAACAGTAAAATCCTCATTTATTTTTATTATTGATATTGTGTGACTGTATAATATTGGTGACTGTATAATATAATAAGTGAATATGCTCTGAATGCCCAAACCTATTTGTCATATAACAGACAAAGTTCAGGAGATTTAATAGGAGGTTATGTTCTTGTATGTCCCTGTTTATCATAAGAAAGGACATTGAAACAGAGGAAGAAAAGACCTAAAGAAACAGTGAGTGTTTTGGCTATAGGGATAGAGAATCTCATAACTGGTATCTAAATAAATGACTCATTTTAAATTTATATCTGCATTTATGACAAGGAGGTAAAAAACCTGTTCTCTATTAATTTCTAATACAGAAAATATCTATGTACCACTTCTTCATATTAAATACTATGTTTTGTCTTAACATGTTTTAAATAATATCTAGCAGTATAAAATAATAGCTCTTAGTGTATACTTAATTCATATTAAATACTAAACTAAGCAATTAAAAAATATGAAATGATTTATTCCTCCTAAACTTATTGTTGTAGGTACTATTAGCCTCATTTGCAGATGAAGAAACTCAATCAGAGGGTTTAAGTAACCACTCGGTTACACAGCTTTACTAAATGGTGGACCTGAGATGTGAACTCAGGCAGTCAAAGTTGAGGATCTGGGCACTTAAGTATTACAATATTTGAAGATAGGTATATTATAAACGTTTATGGTACATCAGTTAATCAGGTTGCAGGACCCAAATCTCTCAGACAACGTGACATTCTTCTCAACTGGTTCCAAGAGTGACTAAACAGCAATGAATCACACTGCCACATCTGGGACCACAAATCAAGGTTCTGCAGTATTATTTTAATTAATATTAGAAAGCTTGTAAAGTCTTTCATTTACCTTAGACCTAATTCCAAAAAAAGGGACAGATATCAGCATGCTAATATCAGGCTACATTTAGTGTATCAATCTGCTAATTTTAACTATTTTTCCTCATTCTAACAGTTATTTTTCAGAAAGCTTTACACTCTTGGCTGGAATGGCCCCAAAAGCATCTGGGAAAATATACTCTGATAATCCAGTGAACATGAGATATAAAAAAGCTGCCTAGTTATAAAGCAGCCCATTATAAATAATAAATTAACTATGCATTAATATGTCTTAAAATTTATTATGTTTTGCTTCTTATAAAAAGTGTTGATTACATTTAGAAGTTGTGTGATTTTGTTAAATGAAAATATTAGAAAAAAAGAAAAATATTTGTATGCTTTTGAGTCGGGTGAGTTTCTTCTAAGGAAGCCAAGACTCTCAGAATTCATAAGGAACAGGATAAACATTCTTGACTACATAACAGTTTTTAAATGTATGGCAAAGATACCATGAATTAAAAAAAAACACTCAGATTATAAAGTAGGAAAACATTTGCCACCCATATAACATAGAAATGGCTAATACATATTAGCAGAGATAGGTACTTCCTACATTGAGATTCTATCTTAATGCATTATCCATACTAGTATTTCCCAACCTAAATGTAAATAAGCCATGGTTCTGGTTAAAATAAAGACTGAATTTCAGCAGGGGTTTGGTCTGAATTTCTGACAAATTCCATGTGATGCTGATGCTGCCAGTTTACACCCTGTTCTGAGGAATATTGATCTAGAACAGTCCAGTCCCTCCAACACTGTAAATAACCCAATGAATTCAAAAAAATTTAAAGAACAGTTTTCATATTTTTAATCATAGAGATTTTTTGAAATAGCGGTATTTAAAATTGTTTGTAGAGATACTTTTGCTGGGCAAGGTGGCTTATGGCTGTAATCCCAGCAATTCTGGGACGCTGAGGAGGGAGGATTGCTTGAGTCCAGGAATTCTAGACAATCCTGTCTACAAAAGCTAACAAAATTTGTTTGTTTCTTAGTTTTAAAAAATTAGTGGGTGTGGTGGCATGTGCCTGTAGTCTCCACTACTCAGGAGGCTGAGGCGGGATGATCACTTAAGCCCAGGAGATTGAGTCTGCAGTGAGCTGTGATCACACCACTGCACTCCAGCCTAGGCAACAGAGTGAGATCCTGTGTCAAGAAAGAAAAGAAAGGAAGGGAAGGGGAGGGGAGGGGAGGGGAGGGGAGGGGAGGGGAAGGAAAGGAAAGAAGAAAATAAAGGAAAAGAAAAGAAGGAAAGAAGGAAGGAAGGAGGGAGGGAGGGAGGGAAGAAAGGAGAAATGAAAGAAAGAGAAAGAAAGAAAGAAAAAAAGAAAGAAAAAGAAAGAAAGACAAAGAAGGCAAGCAAGCAAAGGAGGGAGAGAGAGAGGAAGGAAGGAAGGAACTTAGGGAGGGAAGGAGGGAAAGGAGGGAGGGAAGAAGAGAGGGAGGGAAAGGAAGGAAAGGAAAGGTACTTTAACCTTGGATGGAAGGAGGGAGGGAGGGAGGGAAGGAACAAAAGTTACTTTAACCTTGGAGTAAAGAAAGGATTTCCACATTCTTATGACCTAAGAGTATGATGAGACCTTGTTTTTTCCTCCTATCCTCCCTAAACCTAAATTTAAGAAGAAGAAAAAGGAGATTATTTTACCTCCTTAGTTCAATGTATTCTTTGATAATTCTTTTTGCAGTGATTGTAAATAGGATTGCCTTCCTCATTTGGTTCTCAGCTCGAATGCTATTGGTGTATAGAAATGCCACTTATTTTCATACACTGACTCTTTATCCTGAATCCTTACTGAATTTGTTTATAAAATCTAAGAGATTTTTTGGAGGAGTCTTCAGGGTTTTCTAGGTATAAGATCACATCATCAATGAACAGAGACCATTTGACTTTCTGTTTTCCAATTTGGAATCCATTTATTTATTTCTCTTTTCTGATTGCTCTGGCTAGGACCTCCAGTACTATGCTGAATAATGTATTTAACTAAGGAGGTGAAAGATCTCTATAAGGAAAACTACAAAACACAGAGGAAAGAAATTGTAGGTAATAAAAGCAAATAAGTAAATGTCCTTTGCTCATGGATTGAAAGAATTAATATTGTTAAAATGACCATACTGCCCAAAGCAAACTATAGTTTCAATCCAATTCCTATCAAAATGCCAACATCATTTTTCAAAGAAATAGAAAAAAAAATCCCAAAATCCATACAAAACTAAAAAACAACCTGAATAGTCAAAGCAATCTTAGCAAAAGAGAACAAAGCTGGAGGCAACAGACCTCAAATTATACTACAAAAATACAGTAACTCAAACAGCATGGTACTGGTATAAAAATAGTTACACTGAGTAAAGGACACCCTTTTCAATAACTGGTTCTGGGAAAATTGGATTTCCATATGCAGAAGAAGTGATAAATGATCATGGTGGATTTGGAACCTAGATATTCAGGACCTAGATCTTATTATTAGTATTACTATTTCACTCTACTGACTCTAAAAAATGTGCTAGTTATTTACAGAGTCCAGTGGATTTATTACTATAGTGGGCTCTGCTTTATCCAATATTTACAAATAAGAATTAAGTTGAGGCCAGGCGTGGTGGCTCACACCTGTAATCCCAGTACTTCGGGAAGCCAAGGTGGGCAGATCACGAGGTCAAGAGATCGACACCATCCTGGCCAACATGGTGAAACCCGGTCTCTACTAAAAATACAAAAATTAGCCAGGCATGGTGGCACACGCCTGTGGTCCCAGCTACTTGGGAGCTGAGGTGGAAGAATCGCTTGAACCTAGGAGGCAGAGGTTGCAGTGAGCTGAGATTGCGCCACTGCACTCCAGGCTGGCCACACAGCAAGACTCCATCTCAAAAAAAAAAGAATTAAGTTGAGTGTTTAAGGTCTTTGATTACAGTGCAGATAAGAAAATAAACTCAAAGAGGATTGGCTTCCATGAACCTGCTCTGACGTATATACTGTTTGATGGCAAAGCATACTACTAATAATAAGGTCATCATACAAAAAAAAAATTCTCTGAAAATATACTTTTAAAAATACCACACCCTAGTTATGTGCTACAGAAAAAATAAATTTCAGGCAAATTAAAATGTAAAATAAATGAAATATATAATATTGGTATCAAATGCAGACATACTGTATGATTTTAAGATAGTGAAGCCTAAAAGTAAAGGAAGAAAAAAAAAGGAATTGATATGCTTTAAAGAGACAGAGAAAGAAAATTTATGTCTCAATAGTATTTTCCTGTTAATTTTAACTATATTCACGTATAAATTGAATTTATTCTTCTAAAAGCAGGCTTTTAACATTTCTGGCCAATTTTTCCCCATTAATATGTGCATCATTATCTTATTGGTTAAGAACACTTTATATTAATGGCATTTACCCTCTGTCAAATATATTATAAATATTGTTTCTCTGTTCATCTTTTGCCATATTTTCTTCTGAATGCTTTGACATTATTTTTTGCTATATTTTCTTCTGAATGCTTTGACATTATTTTAGCATATCTCATTAAAAAGTATATAAATAAGCTTTTCAAAGAATAAACGTGCAAATACTGTAAGAAAAATAGTTCAATATGACTGCTACTGAAAGAAATATTTTTAAAATGAAATATCATTTTCTCACATCAGATTAGGAACAATTTCCAAATAATGATAAGGCCTAGTGCTGGAGCAAACTCAGTTACAAGTAAGTCTTACAGACTTCTAGATAAAATATAAATTAGTACCGTATTTTTGGAAGCCAATTAAAGAATTTACATCAGTGGCATTAAAAAGAAGTTCAAACTTAAATCCCCTGTATTCAATGTGATCAGGACATTGTGTTAACCCCCAGGTTTATACACAGACATGACATAGTATCTGCCCTTATTGAATTAAGAAATTGGCAAGAGTCAAGTGCATGCTCAAGCAGATGCAGCATCTGTTAATGGCAGAACAAATTACTTAAATAATCTTCTATAAAGACCAACTAAAAGTTCTGGATGACATAAAATAAAAGCACCTTCATACAGACACACACACACACACACACACACACACACATACATACACACAC